>CM058045.1:23686399-23699693 GCA_030169165.1 Centaurea solstitialis | reverse complement strand
TTTTATTAATAATAGATATATATTATTTTATATATTATTTTATGTTCTTATGTTACTTTAAACTTTCGTATTATTATTTAAAACACGTAAACTAAGTATTTGATGTCGTATTAGCTTGTGGATGATTGGAAACATGTGGACGATTATTATGTACAAGAATGATGTATTTTTTTGGTTTTTTTTTTAGCTAAAAATGACATTTTTATCCAATATTTCGGAATTTCGGAATTTTCGGATTATCCGGTATCCGAATCCGGAATTTCGGATATCCGGATTTTCGGATAGTAAATTTCAGTATCCGAAATTTTCGGATATCCGAAATTCAGATATCTGAAAATCCGGATATCCGAAAATGAACACCCTAGATGAAACAACGTAAAAATTAAATACACTAATGTCAATTAAAACCGTGTTGTGAATTTTGGTTTTAAGGTATGAATCATAACGTTCTATATATTTTATTCATGTTTGTGAGTATGGATATATGTTTCACATATATGCTAGTTCATATATTTTCTTTTCATACCAAAAGTTTCTCTTTAACGTTGTTGGATATTTTAGTGTAATTGGATTAACTTGTTTGACCAATTTCATCATAATAAGATATCAATTAGGCTTGAAGGTGCGGAGTGCACACCTACTTGAATTTATTATGATTTTAGGGGCGAAGCCCCTAATGAACGGGGTTCCGGGGGCAGCGTCCCCGGTAGCGGGGTCCAAGGGGCGGCAGCCCCTGGCGGGGTTCAAGGGGCAGCGCCCCTGGCTGGGGTCGAGCTGTTATATAAAAAATTACTCAGAAAATTAATTTTTTGAAATTGGGTGGGTAAATTTGACCCGGTTTTGACCCGTTGGAAAACCATAAAAACTGCCTTTTGGCAGTTATCCCGTTGGGTTGTTAGATACGATTTTGGTCGCTTTTCTCTGATATACTGGTTCGAAAATCTCAGACAAAAACATACAAAACATTCTTGATCTCTGGATTGTATCCGATTGAATAATTCGGAAGAACCACCGAATTGATTCGATCTGAAAGTGTTCACACGCCTTTCAGAGATTATCGTTCGTTACTGTTTGTCCCCTACAAACGTTTCATATGTTTTGTTTCTCATACCATAAACACTTTTAATGTTTTACTTACGAAAACACCATATCAATACTACATAATGGAAACACAAATACAAGCTATGTTTTTTCTAATGGCAATTAACTCACCCACACATCCCAACATTAAGTCGACGAGGTATTCGAAAACGAGATCCATTCGGGCACCTGACTAATCCTCGACGACCATTCGAGCACACGGGCACACGACCCGAAAGTCGACCCATGGTCACGGTATCTCCACATGCTCACCCCATGAATCAAGCCCAGGTAAACAGGGATGCCATCCTATCCTTCCCAAGGATGTTACCGACCACTATGCTACTAATGGTTTGATAATCCCCTAGTATGTTAATCATCTTTATAACACATTAACAAATCCATTGATGATCCATTGTGATCCAACGAATGTCTAGCTCAGCGGTGGTAGGTAACATCCTTGCGCTTGCGTTGAAAGATAGGTTGACGCGGGTTCGAGTCCCGCTCGGTACAAAAAAGGCGAAAGGCCTTATAGACCTCTTCTGCGGTATCTAGCCCTTGACCGGTTTTCGGGTAGGGGAAAGTCCATGGGTTGACCTTCGGGTCGGCTCATGGGTGCGAGGATTAGTCGGTGCCCGTATTGATATCGGAACGTGTGTGTGAGTTAAAATGCCGTTAAAAAAAAATTGATGATCCATTGTGAAGTTGAAAGATGCACTTGTTTACATACCACAATTCCCAAATCTGAATTAGAGATCACAAACACATTCATAATAAAACAAATGAAAGATCGAACAAGATCATCGATCATCATCTGCAATCGATCATTCTTCGACGTTTAGACAATTGATTCGAATCCAAATTACTTTTAACCAAATAACTCAAAGCTTCCTTCAAGCAATAAACCAACTCACCTGAATCATCCTTTCCACAATCACATTCCACCAATACGACATTGCGTACTCGCCCACCGATTGCCACCATCTCCATCCTCAAAGGGCTCAGTTGCAGCGATCTTAGGGTTTGTATCATGTCGGTAAGAAGATCCGATCGGTCTTCACAACACATCGAAGCTTTAATCACGATTCTTCCATCGCTTTCGTTGTTATTCAACGAGATTACTGTGATTTCATCCGTTTCGGATGGGAAGCTTTCGAAGTGTTCGATTTCGGATGTGGTTTGCTTCAGCTCCTTCAACCTTTGAATCACCTTTGCTAGCAGAGATGCTTTATCTGTCTATACATCAAATTTTAACAGAAAAAAGGATGAAGAATGAATCAATTAATAGATTCAATCATTCAATCCAAATGAGATTAATTAATTAAGCGATTGTTAAATTTTAGGTTTTTGGCAAACTAGTTGATAAGTTAACTTATAGCTCATAAGTTATCTGTTGACTGATAATTAAGTTACCTTATGAATAAATTATGTCTGGCAAAAACTAGTTTACGAGTATATTGGGGTATAAAAATTAATATTAAGAACATTATAATTGGAAAAAGATACAAAAAGCTCCTAAAATGCTACTCCAACTAGCGTTTCAATAAGCTAACTTATAAGCTAGATTATGGTTCATCTAAACAGTGAAATATTATAACCTAGCTTATGATATCATGATTCAAAACCAGAAGAACATTAAAAGAAGAAATAAATAAAAACCCTAATTTGATAAAGTTGAACAACTTTCCTAAAACCATATGAGTTTCGATCCCGAAAAAGCTTCAAAAAACCTAGATTCGAAGAAAAATTAACCGAGATTTCAAAATGTTATTCGAGATCCAGTAATCATTCAATTCATCGACACAGAAAAACCGAAAGCTATTAAAAAAAATCAAAAAGAGAGATGAAAATGAACTTACTTTGGAATTGCAAGGAAGAAGAGATCTAAGGCGATTAAGATGAGAATTGATTCTCTCTCTTCGACGCTTCTCGGCCTCTTTGTGATTGATGGAAGCCGGTGAGGACGATATCGAGAGCGATCGAGAAGGTGGTGGTGGTGGTGAGGAGGAGGAGTAATCAGGTGTTAATTTTATGGAGTCATCATGGGAAGGATAATAATGAGGTAATAGCAATGGCGGATGGTGATTGGTGGTGGTGGTAGAAGAAGGAGGTGAGAGGAGCATATGCTGCGGCGGAAGGTGGTGGTTTGCGGTGGTGTCGGTGGCGGAGGGATGATGGTGGTGGAGGTGTGAATGCATGTTTTGTCGGGCGTGGAGTGTGTGTGTGTGTGTGAATGATGATGGGTGTGGTCGGTATTTTGAATGCTTTTTTGACCCAAACTTACTTCTTTCTTCCCCTTTTCAATGATTTGTTCCATTTTTACAATTATTTATCCATAAATATAATATATTATATTGGCAATCCTATTTATATTCTCCTCCACGTTAACACGATCAAAGTTAGATACAAACGTGTCTAAACTTTATTCACTCTGAATAATACATAATATTCAGAATGAATATTGCGACCTGTCGTGATTTTAGTGGTGCCGATGTTCACAATCAAAACTAAGTTCACATGTGAACCTAACCCTATATATATATATATAGATATAAAGGAAAGTTTAAACGTAAACTCAATTTTGATTATGAACATCCGCACCACTAAAATCGCGTCAGGTTGTAATATTCACTATGTATTTTATGTGTTATTCAAACTGATTAACACTGGATTCAGTGTTTTAGTGTTATTTAGTTTGAACAACACTGAATGCAGTGTTATTTAGTTTGAATAACACATGAATATTCAAATTGAATATGTCACGTGGCGCGTTCTCGGCTGTCATCAAGTTCACAATAAAAGATGAGTTCACATTTGAACTTGACCATATATATATATATATAGGGGTGGGTTCAAATGTGAACCACTTTTTGGTTGTGAACATGAGGACAGCCGAGAGCGCGACACGTGGCGGCTTTGAGTGTGGTCCCCCCCTTTCATTCAATGCCCTCCCATGAATCGCGCCTAGTCATCTGCCGTGGACCTGACGTGGCGCCTAGTCATCTGTCACGTGTTGCGCTCTCGGTTGTCCTCACGTTCACAACCAAAAAGTGGTTCACATTTGAACCCACCACTATATATATATAGAGAGAGAGAAAGGTTCAAATGAGAAGTGCTAAAAAAATACAAAGTAGAGAAGTGATTTCCACCACTCATTTTGGTCAATAAAGGTGGCTTTGACCGGTTACGGTGGACGCGATCACGAGGGATTGACGCGATTCATGGGTGGGTAGAGATTATTAAATGAGGAGACCCCGTCAAAGCCGTCTTTATTGACCGGATGAGTGGTGGAGATCACATCTCTACTTTTTTAACACTTCTCATTTGAACCTAAAGTAATATATATATATATATATATATTTGGTTGTGAACGTGAGGACAATCAAGAGCGCGACACGTGGCGGATGACTAGGCGCCACGTCAAGTCCACGGCGGATGACTAGGCGCGATTCATCGGATGACATTGAATTAAAGAGGGGGACCACACTCAAAGCCGCCACGTGTCACACTCTCGGTTGTCCTCACGTTCACAACCAAAAAGTGGTTCACATTTGAACTTTCCTCTCTCTCTCTCTCTCTCTCTCTATATATATATATATATATATATAGATCAGGTTAATATGAGACCAAACTGTTTTTGTGAGACCGGTGAGAACAAGACTTTACAGGTTGAAACTTCATAGAAAACGCTGTGAAGGTTGTTTGGGTGAAATTTTATCATCGAACGATCGAACGATTAAAATCGTAAGATATCTTCCAGGATGATATTCCTGTATTAAGATAAGGTCCTGAAGTAAAGATATAACTACCATCAAACAGAGATAAGTGGTCATCGAAGATAATCGTACGATATCATCATATGATCCTACGATTAACCTAACGATATACATGTTTGAGTTTATTCTTATTGCAGGCATGCTCATCTAAGATAAGCTCGAAGCATAGTCATCGCCTATCAAGCCCGATATGACCGTTTGAACCAGAAATGCTCACCATTAAAGAGCCCGGACGTTACGATCGTGAAACACTCTTCAGTTATAGCCGTTGCATTTATTGCTCAATTATGATCAAACGGTTACAAGCTCAACAACTATAAAAAGAGACTCAAGACTGCACACAAGTGACAACTAATTCAAAAAGGAGATATAGCAATTACAATATTATTCTCTGTATTTACATTCGATAGCATTCATTTCCTTATTGTAATCGTACGATACAACTGTAACATCGAGGATATCACCCTTATTGGTGATCAATAGTGCAACGTCGACTATCCTATTTAGTCGGCCGCAGGTTTTTTCCTCGATTCAGAGGTTTTTCCTGCGTCATCAATCTTTTTGTCTATTTATTCTCATTTATCGTACGTTTTATCGAACAAGAATTCTTTCTTTTGACGATTTTGCCTCACGACATCTTACGATAATACTTAAGTAAATTTTTACACAAACAGTTTGGCGCCCACCGTGGGGCACGTTTTGAGAAAATCTTGTTCGATAAGGCGTCAGCTTACTAACCTATTTCTCCGAGCTTCTTTGTGAATTGAGTGCAGGAACATGGCAAGCAGTTCTCAAACAACCTTGCAGCAACAATTGGCAGCAGCACAAGAACAAATCCAATGGTTGAATGAGCAGAATTTACAAATGAATGGCGAACTGTCTAGATTGAGAGCATCGAATCCGCAAACTTCTCACATCCCAGTTTCCATTCATCAACAAAGGCCATTCTTTCCTCAAAATCCACCCCCTGTTTCTCAACCTCCATTTGTCCAACCACAAATGTCACAATCTTTCATTCCACCTCAAATATCGCAAGTTAACTTGCCACCACCACCGCAAATATCGCAAGTTAGCTTACCACCGCCACCTCCAGTCAACAATTCACGTCCTATCTTCCCTCCGTTACCATCAGGTCCTTACCCAGGAGCAACCACGTTTACTTACAACCAACCTCAAACAGGGCCTCGTCCCTTTATACCTATTCCAGAACCTATATCGCACGTTCCCACCGCAGCTACCCCCATAACTCATATTCCAAACTTATCGAACGTTTCAGGAACCTCTGGTAATCCACCGCCCAATGATATCGTGGATATTCGACTAAAAATGCTAGAAGAACAAAATAAAGCAATGCTCGCATTGTTAACCAAACTTCCTGGAGCTGCTGTACCCATCGAAGTTGAACCTAAAACTGGATTCCAAGCCTCACCCTATATCGATGAGATTGCTCTCGTTGATATTCCCAAAAAATATAACATCCCAGCTTTCACACCAAAATACTCTGGAATCTCCGATCCTGTGGAACACATCGCACAATACAAGCAACTAGTGTGGACAGTTCCTATTCCAACCCAGTTTCAAGAAATATGTATGTGCAAGGGCTTTGGATCAACACTTACCGGAGCTGCGTTGCAGTGGTTAATCAATTTGAAACCCAAGAGCATTGCATCGTGGTCTGAGTTAGTAAACCAGTTTACTCGACAGTTTGCAAGCAGTCGCAAGATGGAGAAACAAACAAGCGATCTCTACTATGTCGTGCAAAAAACAGGTGAAACCATTCGTGAATATTTTAACAGGTTCAATGCAGAGATGATCGAAGTTAAGAACTGCGATGTGCGGACGGCGATCGAAGCATACAAACGTGGATTAGATACATCCTCGGAGTTATATACAGATTTAACGAAGTATCCACCAGAAAACTTCGATGATGTACGAGCTCGTACGTTGGCACACATGAGGATCGAAGATGATGCCCTTTTCCGGCGTAAACACTCGAACGATAAGAAAAATCTTGGAGCGCAGAAACATGATTTCAAACCTAAACGAGTAAACAAGATTGATAATTCTCGACGCGATCAGAATAAACGTTCGAACCAAGGTAAAGGTAAAGTAAGATATCCAGATTTGTCAACTTACCATTTTGCAGGTACAACGAAAGACTTAGTGGATTCTCTACGGAACTTGGAAGTCAACGTACGATGGCCCAAAAAACCAGAGAGTCCTAGCAAGGACAGAGACCAAACAAAATGGTGCGACTTCCACAGCGACCACGGACACAATACAGATGATTGTATCAGCTTGAAGAAGGAGATCGCATACCTCAAATCGAACGGACATCTTAAAAACCTTCTAGGTGATGATTCGAAAAGACCGACGTCACCCGTTCCAACGAAGGTTGTAAACTGCATTACAGGAGGATCAGAAGTGTGTGGCCTTACCTATTCTGCAGCAAAAAGGCACGCACGAGAAGGACCTGAAGGACATCCCATCCCAAATGAATCCAGGACTGCGGAAGACAAGGAGCTCGATGCTACGAAGATATCGTTCGATATCGAAGATATGTCAGACACTCATCAGAAACACCATGATGCACTGGTTATTCAGTTGACAATTGGTAACTGTCTAACCAAGAGAGTATTAATCGACGGAGGCAGCTCAGCCAACGTGATATTCGCAGAAACACTCAAGATCATAGGTATTGATCGGTCCAACATCGTACGACGAACAACAACGCTAATTGGATTCAACGGAGATGCCACTAGTACTCTTGGAGAAATCATACTACCAGTCTTCGCTAAAGGCATAAACAAGCAAACAAAGTTCAACGTCATCGATTGTCCTTCCGCTTACAATGCCATACTTGGAAGACCTTGGATTCACGATATGAAGGGTGTACCATCGACGTATCATCAGAAGATCAAGTTCCCATCTCCCTGGGGCATGCAGGAGATAGTCAGCGAAAAGAAAATCGCAAGGGAGTGCTACAAGATTACGATGAAGGCCAAACCGCACGATATCTAGCAATTACAGAGCCAGGATGGAGTACGATCGTACGATGATCTTCAATTAGAAGAAGTCGTGTTGGATCACAAACATCCTGATCGCAAGGTCTTCGTAGGTGCAACTCTAACCCCCGATATAAAAAATAGTATAATTTCTTTTTTGCAGGAACACTCGGATTGTTTTGCGTGGTCACACGAGGATATGGTAGGGATAGATCCTAACATCATATCGCACAAGTTGAACGTGGATCCTACGTTTAAACCCGTTAAGCAAAAAAGACGCAAGTTTGCACCAGAACGCAACAAGGTCATCAACGAGGAGGTAGAAAACCTACTCAAAACAGGAAAAATTCGAGAAGTAAAGTATCCAGATTGGCTCGCCAACGTGGTGGTAGTACAAAAGAAGAATGGAAAGTGGCGAGTATGCATCGACTTTACAGACCTAAACAAAGCTTGTCCAAAAGATCCCTTTCCTTTGCCACATATTGATGCGATGGTCGATGCAACTGCGGGGCACGAGCTACTAACGTTCATGGATGCTTATTCCGGATATAACCAGATCCTAATGCACAAAGACGATCAAGAGAAGACTGCGTTTATGACCGATAAGGGCATATACTGTTACAAAGTAATGCCGTTTGGGCTCAAGAATGCTGGATCAACGTACCAAAGGCTCGTAAACAGGATGTTCAAAGATCACCTCGGACGTACGATGGAAGTATATATCGACGATATGCTCGTAAAATCGGAACGATCACAAGATCATATCCAACATCTGAAGCAATCGTTCGATATATTACGAGAATACAAGATGAAACTCAACCCAACCAAGTGCTCTTTCGGAGTGCGTGCGGGAAAGTTTCTTGGATACATGGTTACACGACGAGGGATCGAGGCAAGTCCAGAACAGATCAAAGCAATCCTGGAAATTCAATCACCAAGGAATGTAAAAGAGGTACAAAAGTTGACCGGACGAGTAGCGGCCCTGAACAGGTTCATCTCACGATCATCCGATAAGTGTCACTTGTTCTACAACGTGCTTCGAAAGAACAAAGGTTTCGATTGGACAGAAGCACACGAGGAAGCACTACAAAGCTTAAAGAAATATATGTCCAATCCTCCACTGTTGACGAAACCAATTGAAGGTGAGAGCTTGCAATTGTACCTCGCTGTAAGTAACAACGCTGTCAGCGCAGTGCTCGTACGAGAAGGTGACCAACATCAGCAACCTATATATTATATAAGTAAGTCTTTCCTCGATGCTGAAACAAGGTACACGTCTATGGAAAAGCTTTTACTTGGCCTCGTAACTGCAGCAAAAAAGTTAAGGCATTATTTCGAATCGCATCATATAATCGTTGTTACTAACTATCCTCTTAAGATCGTACTTCGTAAGCCTGAACTTACAGAACGATTAGCAAAGTGGAGTATTTATCTTAGCAGCTTCGATCTAACGTATCAACCAAGAACAGCGATAAAATCTCAGGCGTTAGCAGATTTCGTAGCTGAATTCAGTCCTGGGATCGAAGAACCATCGTACGATGAAATCAGTAATGTGATGATTCATGACAACGAACCATGGACCATGCATGTTGACGGAGCTTCTAACGCACGAGGATCAGGATTGGGAGTAGTCCTGAAATCATCACATGGGGGCAATATGGTGTATTCGGTACGATGTGAGTTCAAAACCACCAACAACGAAGCAGAGTATGAAGCCTTGATTGCTGGATTGGATATGGCATATAAGTTGGGAGCACGATGGCTACACGTACGAAGCGATTCACTACTAGTAGTGAACCAAATCAATGGCGAATTTCAAGCAAAAGATTCAAAGATGATATCGTACCTCAAGATCGCAAAAGATAAGATCGCACGATTCGATAAGTTCTCGATAGAGCAAATCCCAAGAGATCTGAATATGCAAGCCGATGCCTTGGCTAACTTGGGATCCGCATTCAATGAACCAGCTTTAGAAAGTGTTCCGATAATACATCTTATGTCACCAACAATCGAAGAAGCTCAAGTGATCGAAGAAAACCACGATTGGTCGAATGATATATGGAACTATCTCAAAAACGACCAGCTCCCTGAAGACAAATTAGAAGCCCGGAAAGTCAGACTTAAAAGCTCTCGATACACGATCTTCGATGATCAGCTGTATCGAAGGTCCACAACGGGTCTAATCTTACGATGCGTGGTGAATAAGCAACAAATCGATCGAATCCTTCAAGAGATGCATGATGGAGAATGTGGAAACCATTCTGGGGGCAGAAGTCTTGCTAACAGAATCTCGAGACAAGGATATTATTGGCCTACTCTTCGAGAGGACTCGATAAGGTATGTTCAAAGGTGCGATGCTTGTCAAAGACACTCAGGTACGTCACATCTACCTTCTGAACCCCTACACTCTGTCTTAATCCCATGGCCATTCATGCGATGGGGGATGGACATCGTAGGAAAATTACCACCTGCTCCAGGTCAAAAAGTATTTTTACTTGTTCTTACTGATTATTTCTCTAAATGGATTGAAGCCGCAGCCTTCTCACAGGTTAGGGATAAGGAAGTTATCTCCTTTATCCAAACTAACATTATTTACAGGTTTGGAGTACCATCAGAAATAACGTGCGATAATGGGTCCCAATTTATAAGTGAGAGAACTCGAAAGTTCTGCGATGAACGCGGGATAAAACTCATTACATCGACCCCAAGATATCCACAATCCAACGGCTTGGCCGAATCCAGCAACAAGACCATTATTAATTCTATTCGAAAGAGGTTGAAAGCTGCAAAGGGTCGATGGGTCGAAGAGTTACCATCTGTTTTATGGGCAAATCGCACGACACCTAGAACTGCAACTGGGCAAACTCCTTTTTCCCTGGTATATGGATGTGAAGCAGTCCTTCCAATCGAATCACAAGTTCCTGTTGCTCGACATCGTACGATTGAACAAAACTCGATAGACTTGTGTTACGATATTGATGCTTTGGAAGAACTAAGAGAGAAAGCCTTTCAAAAAATGGCATCGCAGAAAGCCATGGTTGAACGCTACTTCAATAAAAAGGTAAAAGTCAAGGTATTTCAACTTGGGGATCATGTCCTGCGACGTGTCTTTCCGAATACACAAGAATCGAACGCTGGAAAACTTTCCATCAAATGGGAAGGACCTTACATCATTACCAAGATCGTGGGGAAAGGTGCCTATAAGATTTCAACCATCGAAGGTAATGAAATCCCCCGTAGTTGGAATGCAACTCATCTGAAAAGGTACAACTTCTAAAACCCTTTTTATTTTACTATTATTTCATCAAACGATTACTGACTTAGGCATCGGAGCGCCGTTGGTCAATCCAACGGCCACCCCTTAGCCAATTTTACTCGCAGGTAACGCACGATTATCGCAAGACATCGCACGATTATCGCATGATATCGCACGACTACCGCAGACATCGCACGATCTATGGCAAACATCGCCCGATAAAACAACATGCTCAAATCGCATAGAACTTAAAAGATGCATCAATCGCAAGAGCGCAAGTCAAAACGCCAGACGCATGATTAACAGAAACGTTTCTAAAAAATTTCTAAGTGCCTTAAACTCACGATAAACATCGCAAGTCAAAACGCACGATTAATTAAGGCCTTAAACACTAAATCAGCTAAAACGCACGATTATCTATTTACTAAAAGTACTTAGAACAAAAATAACAAGTACTGAAACATCGCACGATTGCAAAAAATAGCTAATTTCATTAAAAAAGTACTTGAAAGTACTACGATTACATCAAAAGGAATTTAATTTTCAGGATTGGCTTCTACGCCAGTATCCTCTCCTACACTAACTTCTACGATAGGGGGAGGAACGTCTTCAACAGCCTTATCCACGATGACGGATCCAGAGACGTCTTCATTCTTATCCTCCTCCTCGATCATCGTGACTTCGGCCTTTTTGCTCTTTTCAGCACCTTCCTCCTCTTCATCAGCATCCTTGGCGTCGTCAGCATCCAAGAGCTCATCGGATCCCATCGCATCGCGGAAGGCTCCCAACTCACCTTTAGCAGCTTCGATGGTGTACGTGCCACCAATGAATTGGCGTATTACGGCTGCACGGGCCACCATCCTGGATAACACCATCTCATCTTTGAGATCCTGGATCTCAGAGGATGAAGCCTTCTCTCGATCTGCCATCTCCGTGCGCATCGCAGCAAGTTCCTCCTCCAACTTGGCAATACGATTGTTGGCCGCTGTAAGCCTTGCACGTTGATCCGATCGAACGTGCTCAGCTTCATCCAACTTAGCTATCAGATCATCAGCCTCAACCTTTTTGGCCTCCAGATCAGCAGCCATCTTAGATGCCTTCTCCCTTGCCTTCTTCGCCTCGTTCACAGCAGCCCTTTCACTGGACATCTTCGCCTTCATGTCCCTCTGAACGGTCTCCAACCTTTGATGAAGACCAAGACACGCCTGGAAAGCCTGCATAACACAAAATGATTAGAACACGTAATAATATAATCGTAAGATACAAACATCGTACGATAGCTTACCATGAAGGAGTACCCAACCGCACCAGCATCCAGCTCGCCAATCCGACGAGTGTCCATATGGGCTTTCTGCGATGGAAGCAGGTACTGTTCGATGGCAGGGAAGAGATCATCCTGGTTGATGACATCGCCATCCAGAAAGTTTGAGGGTAAAGAAATGTGAATCGACGACTCACCTTCCTTCCCCTTTGGAGGCTTGACCGAAGCTCTTTTCTCCTTTGGCATCGTAGGAGACATCGAAGGAGGAGGAGCAGTATGAATCGGGGTCGCATCGACCACATCATCCGCCTGTCGTACGGCTTCCTTTGATGCAATCGAAGCACCCGAAGAAGACCTTGTCTTCTTAGGCTGTGGCTCCATGCCACTTATCCCCTTCTTCTTCTCCAGAGCCCTCTTGGCCGCCGCTAAGTTGGCCAACTTCTTAGCAGGTTTCTTTTGGCCTGAAATAAGCAAGAAAAACATGCGTTAGTATCGTACGATAAAGTCAAGAAAACGTAAGATAAGAGGAAGAAATTATCGTACGATTTACCTTCCATCTCTTCTTCTTCTTCTTCTCCTTCACTTAGCACTTGAACTTCGAGCTCTTCGTCGCTATCCTCCCTTGGGCTTTTTCCCTTCGATCTAGCGTACGATCTTTCTTGAACACCGTACTCCAAGAAGCGATTAACAGCCTCGGTGGATTCCTCGAAAACAAATTCGATCTCTGTAAAAAGAAACGCACGATGAGAAATTATACGATAAAATTAAAATTAAATACATAAGACGACCTATACCTAGTGAGTTCCATTCTGGGGCTACCCATCCACCTTCCTCCAAGACCGATGAGGATCGTACGAACGCATATCGAGCCTTCCACCCTCGATCAAACGCCTGAGTACCATGTACTAACATGGCA
>CM058045.1:23670043-23686299 GCA_030169165.1 Centaurea solstitialis | reverse complement strand
AAGCTTCAAGTGATGATGAGGAGGAAGATGGAAAGCAAGGCGGATACGCGGAGTTCATGATTCCGAAGAAAGAAGATAAAGGCAAGGAGAAAGAGAAGGAGAAAGCACCGGAGGATGATCTCATCTACATTGCACCTATCAAACATGATACAGGGAGTTATAACTTACCTATTTCTTGTCATAGATTTAAAGTTCTTGCTTTGGTAGATTCAGGTGCCGCTCTTAATATGATGCCTGTTGGTTATTGCAGGAAAATGGGAGTCAAAAAGATCATACCAACAGACTATCAATATCGAGGAGTGAACGGTTACATGACAAAGCCGTTAGGAATAGCGGAAGGAGTCCCGATACGCATTGGCAACTTTGTTTATTATACGGACTTCGTTATAGCTAACCTTCCACAGAACACGGAGATCCCGATAATCCTCGGGAGATCTTTCTTGCACACCGCTCAAGTAAATACCGATATGCGAAACCAAGTCACGAGTTTAGGCTATGGGGACAATCGGATTTACTTTGATCCTAACGGAGAGCCGGTCAGACACCTTGATGAACCGTACGAGGATCCTTCTCTGGCCTACAAAAAGAACACGAACCGCCCGTTACTCCCGCATGAGCATGGAAAGAAAACGGATGACTATCCAAACCCGATGCATCAAAAGGATCAGAAACTCAATGAACCGGGATCCTCCAAGAAAGATCACAGAAAGAAGAAGGGCTCGTCAGCCCGACGTGCCAAGAAATGAGCCGAAAGTAGGGTCGAGCTCTAGACCCATTCAAAAATGAAGCGCTTCTCGGGAGGCAACCCGAGCTTTTTCTTTTTCTTTCGTTTTTATGATTTTTCGTGTGTGTTTTTATTGATGTTTTTGTTTGATATTGCTTAGGTAACCATACGGAGGAGATAAAAACCAAATTCGAGCGAATTTGGAGTGCGATGCAAATTTTGAGAAGTTGGAAACAGGGGCTAACTCGCGATCGCCAGTTTCCAAATCTGGCGACGCGAAGTTGGTGAGGTTGGTACCAGGTAAGATTGTGCGAATCTCGCGACGCGAAGAGGGCCGTTTGGCGACGCGAAATGTTTAAAAACTAGGGTATTTTTGAAAACCGCCTGTATGGCGACGCAAAACCCTGGGTTTCGCGACGCCAAGTCGGGGCAGACGGGTTTTAAACCCTCTTTTCTCACTTTTTCACAACACACAACCCTAATTTTTCTTAGGCGCCGCGAAATCCTCTCACGTCCTTGCGAAATTCGACCTTCTTGAGCTTCAATTTCATCATTCAACATGAACAAGGTACGTTTCCTAACTTCAATTTCGTAAGAATAGCTTGAATTGGTAAGTGGAGATCTTGTTTGGACCATCAATGGTGTGTGAATGCTTATATTGAATTTGACATTGTTCTTGAATCACCATTGATTAATTGATGTTTATGAGTTGATGCATGCCCAATTTTATGATTGAAACTTCACTTTAGCATGTTTTTTGATTGTTTAATCTAGTGATTGTGGTCAAATGATAAGTGTGGGGATTTTGAGAACATCAAAATCCCCCATTCTTTCTTGATAGATAGATTAGTTGTAATTGTGGTTGGACTAAAAGTTCAAGTGTGGGGATGTTCCACATCCCCTTTGTTCTTTGATCTTTGTGATTTTTCGTATATGATTGTGTTACTTGAACTTGTTAGTCGTGGAACTGTTTGTCTCGTTTGGTTTTGGCATGAATAAACCTTGTCTTGCATTCATTGTATAAAAAAATCATCTAAGACAATGGTATTTTGGTTTTGTAGAGACAAAGGACCCAATCGTCAACTTCCACCGCAACCAATTTCCGTGCACCGGATGGTAGTCACGTGTTCACCTACTTCATGAATGACCCAACTTTGAATGCCCCAAAACGGGAGGAGTACCGGGATACCGTTAATCGACTTCTTGCCCGTCAAGTGCTAATTCCGAGGAGAGTCGACTGGGACCTTCTTCGATCGATGAGTGTCGAAAACAACATCAAAGCGATACTCGAAAAACATGCCTACGACGAGGATAGCACCGAGTATTATATTTGCCATGCATGGGAGCGAGTCTTCGACATCGCCGAGACCCTCTACCGCGAGCTTATTGTGGAGTTCGTGGCCACATTCCGTTTTGAGGCCATCAAGGCCCTTGAGGAGTTTCATCAATCGTGCATGACATTTCGACTTGGTGGAGTTTGGAGATCCCTATCTTTGATCGAGTTTGCCGTTGCTTTGGGGATATATACCCAAGAGGAGGTTGATGCTCCCGGATTCGCGGAATACATGTGGGCAACCGCAAAGAGGCCGGATGGTTTTGATCCCCAATTGGCTTGGGCAATTCTTGGTGAAGGTGACTATGGTGCTAATCTCAAAGTTAAAGGTTTTCTTGCTTCTTCGGATAGACTTCTACACCGCATGCTCATTCAAGCGTGTAAACGCTCGTTCTTCAAGTGAGGAGAAAGTTTCGGTTTATGATCTGTGGCTTCTTGAGCAACTCTCTACGGATGACAAATATCCGAATGCTCCGTATCTCATCGCCGTTCAACTTGCCAAGGCGAGTGGTTATCGAGAGGGTAGTCGCATAGTTGGTGGCCAGTACGTGACGCTCTTGGCCAAGCACTTCGGTATCCTTACCGCGGGTGCCATTGCCTCGATGACGAACCTTGGGGAGATGGGATTGATCGACATGGACCAACTCCGTGGCATGGGTGTAGCGAGGGTTGAGCATATGGTCGGAAGAGATTACAATGCATGGATCCATAATCCTCAAGCTTACGGGACGGGAAGTCAACCGAGAAGTCAAGCAAGAAGTCAAGCACCGAGGAGCACGCATGAGATTGGTGGAACAAGTGGGACAAGTGCAGGAGAACAACCGGCAGAATGGACGGCATATTCGGGTTACCAAGACTTGAGTAACCGACTATCGGAGATGTCGCTTTCTCATGGCCGTTATCATCAGCATGTGGAGTACAACACCGTGGAGGCTCTTCACCAAGCCAACTGGCAAAGTGGAGTGATGAACCAGATGGCCTCCCACTTCGGTATTCAACCAAATACCGCTTATGCTCCATCACCTTATTGGCCATACTCGAGGATGCTCCGCCCGGTTACCCGACTTACGAGGATTGGCAAAACCAACCTCGTGGCCCTTATTGATCTTTATCTCTTTTATCTCTCTTATTCGATATGGTTGTCGTAAACAAATTTATTCTGCGTGGTTGTGTGGTTTGGTTTGGTTTGGTTTGGACAACTTTTTATTTGTTTGGTTTGTTTAGGATTTTTAAGTTGCTTATTAATAGTTTGGTTTGCTTTATTTTTGCTAGTTCGTTTTTACTTTTTCTTTTTCTTTTGTTGGTAGATACAGCGACCTATGATCTATGATCGAGCACGATTTTTTTTGGACCACTCTCAGATCAGAACAGATTTCGTCACATAACCCGGGAAGTTTCTCTTTTTCCCAATTACTCCTTAATTGTGTTAATTGTTGCATTGAGGACACTGCAAATTTTAAGTGTGGGGAGGGGGTTATGTAGACTTATCTGTTTAAATGGGTTCACTTTTTGCTTATGGTGTGTCGTTTTTCAAATTTTTGAAAGCTTTGAGATTTGACCCAATTTTTTTCGAAATCTGAGATTGTTTTTGAGACTGAGTTGCTTGCATAGGAGAACACTGAATAGGATTAGTTGAGTAAAAGGATGCCTTGGAATACTGATTACCATGAGTGCCTCACCCGATTCCATTGAGAGATTGAGCCTTAATTGTTATTTATTTTGTGGGGAATACCGACTTTGACCCAAGGTAGAACTTGTCATTTGAATGCTTGTCGAGACCACACAAGAGGAGTATTCATCACCATTGCACTGATAGAGGCCTTCGTTTCTAACCCTTTTAGCCTTCGTCAGATGATCTCATCATAAGATTGTCTGATTTGCCTAGCCTTTGGTTGAAAAGTGTTCACCTTTAACACTTTATCCCTTGTAACCATTTTGAGCCTTAGCCTTTTCATTTCTTTACCCACTGTACACTTTATCCTTGAGCCTAATTGTTTTATCTATCTTTTGGCCGTGACTTAAATTTGAATCTTGAGATGTTTTGATCCAGTTTTTCATATCTGACATATTTTATGGGATTGAGATTAAAAAGAGCCCAAAAGCAACATAGTTGCTGCTCTGAAAAAAAAAAGAGAAAAGAAAATGTTTGAGACTCAGAAAAGAAAAGAAATATCAAAAGAGTCAAGAATACAAAAAGAAAAGAATGTGAGCTGAAAAGATTGAAAAAGAATTTGTGCCCCAAATAAGCCATAGGCTTAGGCCGATTCTAAAAAGAAAAGAAAGAGAGTAAATGCTCATCACAAGAGTTCATTGTTTGAAAGTCAGACTGTTTCACTGTTTGGATCATTACTGATTGAGTTTTCAAGTTTTTGTTGCAATAACCTTAGTCACTTATATATCCTTTATCCTACCCTTAACCCTTAGCCTAACATTACAACCCTAAAGTCCTCTTGACGGTTAACAACTTCTCAGTGGTGGAGATTAGATTTGATGACAAGCTTATGCATGAGGGAATTAGTCGAGTATTGATGTGATCACTTACATATACACTTTTACCCCCGAGAGATACACTTTATTCATATTATGTGAGGGTAAAAGGTTGGCCTTAGTATCCGATTGCTTGATAAGTCTTGTTTGTGTGTTCGATTATGTGAGTATACTTTGTTCTTTTTGATGATCTTGGATGGAGATAATTTTGGAGTTATCTTTCTTATCTTTCAGTCTTTTGATTGAGGACAATCAAAGCTTAAGTGTGGGGATTTTGATAACACCAAAATTATACATGTTTTGGTTGAGCGTAATTGCATGACTTTACCCCATTTTCACCCATTTCTGATCATTTCACTCACCAATTGAGCTTATTATTGTTTATGAAGGATTTGGAAGCCGTGGAACGGAAAAGTACGAAAAAAGGCGAGAAAACGTGAAAAATGCACAAAGTCAACACAGTAGCTGTTTGGCGTTCGCGAGATTCCCAGTCTGGCGCCGCCAGATTCGACTGAATTGAAGACCAGGGTTGACCTAAGTGTCTGGCGTCGCCAAACCTGCAGTCTGGCGATCGCCAGATGGCCCCTGGACGTTTTCTTTTAAATACCAGCCTCCTCCTTCAGTTCAGAATATATACGTTTCACATAATTTTTGGTACGGGATACGAGGAGGAACGAGAGTGAGAGTACGAAAGGTGCCGATACGCTGCGGGAGTCGATCTTCGATCATCCGTCGTTGTACTGTCGGTATCATGTCGATGTCTACTTTTGTTTTTGTTTTCGTTATGATTAGTGAGTAGTTTTTAGTAGTGGTACTTGTCATGGTCGATGAACCTTTGTGAATGATACTTTTGTGATTAATGTTTATTGGTTTGTTTTGATTAATTGAATGTTTGTTGTGGTTCTTTTCTGATTGATAGTGCTTTGGCAATTTGAATTCAATTGGTTGGGTGTATTTGTGGACCAAAACAGATAGACTCTGAAAGGATAATCAACCTACCTTAGCCTGACCTTGGACCAAGAGGTTGTGTTAAGGGGTTACTTGGACCAAGAGTGACCAGATAGTAGAAGAGCCATTGCAATATTAATCAGGACTGGTTTACCGATTCTAGATTGTGGACCAAACGATTTAGGATTGGGATTAGGAGGATCGTGTCCTAGTTTTTGACCATAATCTTCACATGTTAGGGTGTCCCAGACTTAAATTCCTACAATAGTCAAAACAACCAAACCTTTGACTTATTCATATCATCCATTTTGGGGATTCACTTTACCATGATAAGTACTGCTGTTTTTCCTTAATATAATCTTAAATCAGTCTTTTAATTGCTTTCTTAGTTTTTACTTAGTTATTTGTCTTTTTAGTATTAAAACCTTTTTCATATAAAAACCCCCCCTTTAGGTTAATTAAACCGATTTAGACTTTAGTCTACAATAACTTGACCGTTCCCAGTGGTAGATACGATACCTGGACTTTCCTACACTATATTACTCACGATCAGGTACGCTTGCCTATATATGTGGTAAGACAGTGGCTAGGCATTAGAGGTTAAAACTTGTTACGCTTTTTATGTACGTTAATTACCGCGTCAGTTGATGTCACTGAATCTGTCTCTAGATCACGATCAGCCTTGACTCTGATGGTTACTTAAACGTAACTTGTTTGTCTTTAAAATGCAAGTAATCAGCTATCACTGAACAGACTCAGTGAGACTCCTTGAGGTTGAGCTTCACCATGATGTATAAAACTTAACAGGTAGAGGTATCACTGAACAGACTTAATGAAACTTCAAGCTAAATTAAACTAAGTATTTTACACTACGTAGAAAATGATCATCATCAATTAATCAGGTCTTAAGAGAGTTGGATCAACAATCTTCCCCAATTGATGATGACAAAGCAACAAATTGAATTGATTATAATAAAATAGTTAGGAAATAGAACTCATAAAATACATGTCTCATTTACTGTTTCGGAGATCTTTTTCGGTATTGATGAAGTAAAGTACTCATTGAGTACTTTCATTAATATTTGAATTGAATACTACAAATGAAAATGAAAGTTACAAGAATTGAGTACTGACTAACCAAAAGATAGAAAAGAAAGCTAGGGAAGGATTGAATCCATAAATACAGTCTCAGTGATTTCTTTGCCTAGTTCTTGTCTCTTCCTCAACTCCTTGTGGATCAGCTTTTTGAACATCTATCCTTCAATATTAGCATCAGGGACAATCCAAGAAAGAAGATCCACTAAGTGCTTAGTAAGAGCTTTGTGAAGATAGTTAGGTCGCTGAAACTTGACCTCATTGTCAAAGTCGAAGAAGATCCCCCCATGCTTAGGTTCATGAAGAATAGTGCCAGGGAAGTAGTTATCAGGGCATGGATGACTTAGGTTCAACATAGAGAGATCGAGAGGTTTGCGTCTAGAGAAGATAACATCAACTGAGAACTTTATTTCGCTCTCATTCTTTCTAGAAAGATCATCTTCAGGAATGGCCTTGGTTCTTCAGATCTTCTTCTCAGAGATAGGAAGGATCTCGATGATCTAGGACATTCTTTGATGTTAGTAATTATGTGCAGAAGTTAGCAAACCAGTGATCGTACATTCAACGTTATAAGACAATCAAGGGTCACACTTGTGAGGGCCTGTAATTCAAATAGTAAAATAACCCCGGTTCGGAGAGTTTGGATTTAAAATAGTAAATTATAAATCAGTTGGGTGTTTTTTTGTAGAAACTCCAAAGTTAGAGGTTTCTTGGTAAAATGATTAATTAATAGGTTTATATATTTATTAGTTAAATAATATATAAAAGGATTAATTATTCAGTTAAATATTTATCATGGAATTATTTATTTAATTGGCATTGATATGTATATATATAAAGATTTCGATATATATATATATATATATACAAGAAATATCTTTTTCAATATATTAAATAAATAGAGATTTAGTTTCCAAAGAGATAAATATGATTGGTTTGGTATTATCCATAGTATGGTAAGTTATACCATATATAATACAGATTAAGCCAATCAGTTTATTCAATTCAATTCATTCATTAAAAGAAACCTAGAAATTCTCCCATTCTCTCTTTCTCCTCTTGATCGACGGTTTCCATCAATCCCAAAACCAGTTTCGGTTTTGTGATTATTCGATCAGTTTTCTTCGCGTACAGTTTATTCGTTATCGTTCGGGGTTATACGGCTAGAAGGTTTTTGTTTGGCTTCATCACGGGTGGATCTATCTTGAGCTTCCGAGGTAATAATCTAACCCTAATAATTATGTAATAAATTAAGATACAACAAAGATCTGTGTTTTCGGGTTTTATCAATTAATCGTTTCAACTTAATCAAACCAGTTAGGTTTGATTGTTTAAACCTATGAATTTTGATCCTAATGGTTTCGATAACCCCAAGATCAAGTTTTGATCTTTCGGGTTAAGTCTCATGTTTATAATTCCAATTTGGAATATGACTTACAGTTAATTTGTATCAATTTGGTACGAGTAAAAACCCAACAGTTGAAAGATGGAGTTAAGGATGCCATTAACAACAATTGGATGCTTTGACTTCATCCCTGATCTTGATCCATTCGTGGAAACCATATCAAGGATTTCAACAGTGTAGAACCATTTTCCCTGAATATCCCTACTGCCACTAAGAATCTTCCATGCTTCGAAGTTCGTCGACTAGTCATGTCACATTGCCGATTCGGGAGTATTCGCATCCTTCACTAATTTTCTTCTTGCGCCATAAGATTTCTCTTTCTTGTTTAGCAAGCTGGTTATGCTTATCTTTCTCAACGGTCGCAAGAGCTGTTGCTTGTGCATTCGATATGATCAGTGGTGCTTCCTTTAGTTTCAACATCAACGGCAAGAAATATCACAAGTTTTAGCAACTTAATCATCTGGTCTATGTGAGTTTGAGGATGACTTTCAGCTGCTTAGATTTTCTTCTATGTCAATTTCGGAGAGATAGCTGAACTCATTGCTACCAGAGGTACAATGAGGGATTTTTACTCTGGCCCGATCTAGTTCAGCTATCAGCTGAGCTTTTCTTATGTTCACATCATCATAGCTGAGCTTTTTTTATGTTCACATCATCATCTTCTCTGATAGAATGATGATGCAACTACTTTATAATATGTCGCTAAAAGTATACATATTCATAGAAGTCGATATTATTGTTTTTACCTTGTTTTGGATCTCAATCACTTTGTTTTAGAGCCTAATATTCATAATTCTTCATTGTATAGGTTTGGAAAGCCATTTTGACTGGAAAATACCGGAAAAAGGCTAAAAAGGAGAAAAGTCGAAAACACCCTTGACAACAGCCATTTCACATCGCGAGAGTAGAGGCTCGAGCCGCGAGATGGTCAGACTTAGGTTTTGACTTTCACATGTTTGATGAATTCGAGTCGCGAGATTTGCATAGAGTATTTCTTTGGGAGCAAGTTTACCTAATTTAGAAGATCAGCATAATCTCCTACAATTTTGAGAAGATACCTTGAGCTCACGCCGTGTGGTGGACCTTGAGTAGCGAGCTACACACGGATTTTGGCTTTATAAAAAACTTTCGGCCTAAGGTTTCTTATAGACGCAGAGACACAAAGTTAATATTCAAAGGAGAAGAAGTATTTGAACCAACAAGTGAAGAAGGTGATTAGAAGCAGTGAGACTTCGACGATTCAGACTCGGAGTAGGATTACTAGAGTCACGTCCTCTATTCGCTACACGGTATGCATTATGATTCTTTATTTTTATATGTTGAACATGGTTTTTAGTATGTTTAGTAGCTAGATCTTTTAAGTACTCATTATGGTGTGATAAACTTGAATGATGGTTTGATTTTAATCATATGATTTGATGAATGATTTTTGAATGATTGTTATGTCAATTCTTATTTATAGCTTTAACCATCGGTATTATAATCTATTAATTAACTGTTAGTGGTGGAAAAGAAATCTCCCGAGTTAATTGATTTCATCTGTCTTTCGCTTTGGTGACCTGGCAGGCAATCTGAAAAGGAGATTGGGATTGAGATCCGATAATCTGATTATGAATAGGGTATGAAATCAATCTTTGAGGAGAAATCCCTCAGATTGACTAACCTGGTGACTACCGGTTAATAGTTGAATAATAATTTGGGTTGTTTCAATTGTGAAAGGTTTAGAAGATAAATCCCTAACTGTATTACTTTTGTTATTCAAAAAGATTAAGAGAAATTCGATCGATTGATGGTGTAAAATATATATATAAAAACAATACCAAGTTTAACCACAAAATCACCTAACCAAAATCACCATACTCACAGGCAAGCGTACCTGATCGCAAGCAATATAGTTTAGGAAAGTTCGGGTATCGTTCTTACCACTGGGAACAGTCAAGTTATTCAAGAAAAATCTAATAAAAGTTCAATTAATCTAAAAGGGGGGGTTTTAATATGAAAGCAATTTTTAAAACACTGAAAAAACTAAAACTTTACTAAGATTCAAATTAAGAAAACTTTAAACAAATATTAAACAAGATAGTACTTATTATGTTTATGTTGAATCCCCTTGTAGATGAGTTAATTAAACCCAAAAGACTAGTTTAGTTGGTTATTGTAGAATTTAAGCTAAAGAGCACCCTAACATGTTTTATCTTAGATTATAAACCAGGTCGGTCTCCCGGCCCAATTACAAGGATTGGTTGTCAAGCAGTCTAGCAAAAGTCGCCGTAATTAATGCTAGGTCGTGGGATCTTACTGAATAGTCTACTCTTGGTCCAAGTAAGCCACTTACCACATTACTCCGCGTCACCAGAGTGAAAGGTAAAGAAGGTTGATTAACCAAACGGCGTCTATCTATCTTATTGTCAGAAAAATAGATACACCCAACCAACAAGTTCAGATAGCCACAGTTTAAACATTAACTTCGGAATCAATGACAAACATTCAATAAACCAAACAAAACTATTTAATATTCAAAACCAAAACATCATCCGACAAGGTTCATCAAAACCACAATAAGTACTAAAAAGAAACTACTCCCTAAACATGACTAAAACAGTGAACATAATGAAAAGATAGAGACTTTATACCGACCGTGAAGCGGGAGATGATCGGACACCGGATAAGCAACTCTGGGTAACAATCCGCTCACGCTCAAATCTCATAAAAACTCTATCTTTCTCACTATTAACGACTACTGAGTCTATAGAATAATACTGATTAATTTCTGAAATGATGCTCATAAAAAGGGTGGAAGCCTGTATTTATAAAAGTAAGCCCGAACCATTTCGCGATCGCGGAGCTGCAGCTTCGCGGCGCGAATCACTTAAAACACCCTAATTTTCATTTTCTGCTCATTCTGGAATCTTCCGTAAAGGGTCTTCACTTACTTCGCGGCGGTAAACTTCTGAACTCCAACGCGAAATCAGCCAAAAGTAGGAATCTTCTAGAATCTGCACATCTCGCGGCGCGGAACTATAAGTTTTGCGGACGCGAAATCTTTTTGGATCCAATTTGCACTTTTTTCCACTTTTTTACAAATTTTCGTACTTTTTCGTTCAATGGCCTCCAAATCCTACAAAACTAAGATTCAGTAGCTTTCATGAGTAAAACAGCCAATAAATGAGCTAAAATGGGGTAAAACAATATAAACCGAAACGACCAAAACATGTATAATTTTGGAGTTATCATCGATCGAATCCTAAGAAAATACTTCTATAATTGTTTTAACTGTTTAAATCAAACTATCTAAAGGGATTCTAAACAATGAGTACCATGTTCTCCATTAAAGTAAGTCCTGTTTGTTTTCGGAAGATTATTTCTTTAGTTCTATTTAATTATATTCTTAATTATAAGGTTTCAAAAGAAAAAAAAAAGTTTCTCATAGATTAGTTAGAATTAATTGTAAAATTAAACGATAGCTTCACTGTTCCTAGAGGTAAGAACGATACGTGGTACTTGCCTATACTTTACTATTCGCGATCTGGTCATACTTTTCTGTTAGTGGTAGTTTAGTTAATCGGAAGGCTATTTTTATAACTCAAAATCCTATCTCTCTTACAAACGAGTCAAACATATTGAATTAGATTATCACTTCATTCGCGAGCTAGTTACCACCGGAAAGTTACACACCACTTCATTTCAACCAAGCTCCACCTGGCAAACATCTTCACAAAGAGTTTACCTTGTCCACAGTTCAAGTTCTTTCGGAGTATGCTTCTATTGGTCCACCACCCTTTCGCTTGAAAGGGGTATTAGCTAGTTTGTATTGTCTAGGTGGCCTATGCAATTTTTTATTCTTGTACTTTGTATTGTATAAATGTATATCCCCATATATTGGTGGGGGATTCACTTACTATTGATCAGACCCCCCCACACACACACATACAAATATTCCAATGGGATGTGGTGGGTGGGTGGGTGGGTGTACGTGTTCGTGTGTGTTGCAGTGTTTGTGGGTGCGGGTAATCTGGTGTACTGTGATGTGTGTGTAGGTTTATTATGGCGGTGGTGGTTTCATGGTGGTGGGTTAATGAAGGACACACACATTGCCTATAAAATCGATGATGGTGGCAGTTTCATGGTGAAACCTACATCGATTTGGAGGTTTCATGGAAAAAAGTTAGGGCCTTATTATGAAACATTTTCATAATATTAAACAACTCCATAAACCAATTTCATTAATTTAATCTATGCAACGATGAGTTTACACGGTTCACCATTTTTTGGGTTTACAAATGAACTTCCCTAAATATATGTGTGTATGTGTGTAGGTTCACGATTATGGGTTAATGCGAGGTTTCAAGTTGAAACCAATTCTCCTACATGTACCTGTGATTAAGGGTGTAAAAGAGACGAGACAACTCGTGAGCTAGTCAAGATCGACTCGGTCAAAGCTCGGTCAATGCCCAACTCAAATTGGCTCGATTCGACATACTAATATGTTGAGTCGAGCTACCGAATACTCCGCTCAAAAAATTCGTAAGGTACTCGATATTTTTATATAAAAGTTATTTTTATAATATAATTTGAAAAACATAACGTAAAATATTATTAATAACTTACAAATTAAAAAATGTTGTATATATATATTGATACTTGAACGAAATGTACGTTTTTTTAACTATATATATAGAGCTGGGTTCATACGAGAACCATGTCAATTTAAGAAAACGTGAGAACGAATTTCAGCCACACATCTTCGGTTACAGTAGACGTGATCATAGAGGATTGACGTGATTCATGGGAGAGTGGAGATTATTAAAGGAGGAGACTCGGTTAGGGATGGTGAATTGCCCCGACCCGGTTAGGGATGGTGAATTGCCCCGACCCGGTGGGGAATCCGGTTCACCCGCCCTGAACGGGGCGAGGATTCCCCAAAAAACCGAGTTTTGGGGCTGGGGTCGGGATACCTGGTTGAGATAAAGCAGGGCCGGGCCCGGTGACGAGTGAGGGGTCCCCCAACCCCCGTACCCGAGATATATATATATATATAGTATTAGGTTCAAATGAGAAGTGTAAAAAATGAGAAGTAGAGAAGTGATCTCCACCACTCATCCGGTCAATAAAGACGACTTTGACCAGGTCCCCTCCTTTAATAATCTCTACCCTCCCATGAATTGCGTCAATCCTCCGTGATCGCGTCTACCGTAACTGATCGAAGCCACCTTTATTGACCGGATAAGTGGTTGAAATCACTTCTCTACTTCGTATCTCTATACGCTCTCTCGCAACCTCTCCCTCTGTCTATTCATTTTCACTTCACTCAACCCAAATCGCAAACAAAAAAGAAAACACCCTAGCCTCAATCGGTCACTCATCACGCCACTCGCCGCCGGTCTTCATCTCCAGTCGCTGCCGGCCACGTCGCTCGCTGCTCACCGCCGGCCATCATCTCTAGAGTCTAGAAGCTTCCTCACCATCGCCGGTCTTCTTCCTCGTCGGCCATCATCTCCAATCGGCAGTCGCTTCCTCGTCGTTGACCGTGGTTTGACCGGGTAATTAACTAGGGACGGGTGTGAGATCCCCGTACCCTTGCGGGGTCGGGCCAGGGGCGGCTTTGTGTACTAACAAGCTGGGGAGGGGGCGGGTAAGGGGGTCCCCGCCCCAAACCCTCCCCGTTACCATCCCTAGACCCGGTCAAAGCCGCCTTTATTGACCGAATGAGTGGTTGAGATTCGTCCTCAAGTTTTCTTAAAAAGTTATGTTTCTCGCATGAACCTTTCTCTCTCTCTCTCTCTCTCTCTATATATATATATATATATATAGTCAGGTTTAATTGGGAACTCATCTTACATTGTTACCGTGAGGACGACCGAGAGCGCACCACGTGGCATATTCTGTCTGAAAATTCATGTATTATTCAAACTGAATAACACTCCATTCGGTGTTATTCATCTTGAATAAAACTGCATTCGGTGTTATTCCAAATGAATAACACTGAATACAGTGTTATTCTGTTTAAGTAATACATGAATATGCAGATTGAATATGCCATGTGATGGAATTTTAGTGGTCATCATGTTCATAATTAAAGATGAGTTCACATTTAAACTTATGTGTATATATATTAATTTTTGTTTAATCATAATTAAGAAAAAAGACCAATTTTTTTGGTAAAGTTGTTTAATATTGGAAGAGAAAGAGTAAATGGTGAAGTTGTGCCATGTTAGAAGAGAGATTCTAAGTAAAGAATAAAGAGAGGGAGGTGCTTGAAGTTTTTAAGTTCGTTATTTTGGTGACAAAACCCAAACGTGAATCTTTTGAGTTTATAAATACAACTATACAAGAGACCATCTTTTATGTTTTATAATTTATAATACAAACTCCATAATTTCATAAGTTACAATGTTTGAGTTTGGTTCGAGTTGAATCGAGTATAATGACATGTGTATTAAAATGTATAAATAAAATGCATTTCTTTAATAAAAGTTAAATGAAGTTTGCTTTTAGCCCTCCAAGTTCTAATACATGCATTACAACACTTGATTTGAAAAGACTAATTTAAAATGAAAAGTCATTAGGTGGAAGGATCAAATTTGCTACAAAAACCAAATTCATAAAAATTTAGGAATGAAATTCGAAAATTTGATAAATCACAGGGACAAAATCTATAGTTTACTCTTTTATTTGAAAGAAAAAATATAGTATTTATTTCAAACTTACAAATCGAGTAAAATTTACTATTGGACCAAATAATGTCTGTCACATTTAATGATGTTCCTCTTTTAACTTTGTTTAAAATGATTTTATCCTTCACGTTTGCTATTGCATAAGAATTTTCGTCCAACTATTTGATGATTGTCAACTTTTTAATCAATTTTAATTAAATAAGGCGTTTTTTGATCTTTCTATTTATTTTTAAAAAAAAGTTTTATGAAAAACAAATAACACATATTATATTTATATTTTATAATATTATATATTAAATATAAACTACTACATATAATAAATATAATATATATATATATAGACAAAAGTTCGACTACAAATTCCTTTTTCTTGCGAATGTGAGGATAGCCGAAAACACGACACATGTCACGTTCATTATGAATAACGAAAGATGAATATTCATACAATATTTAAGGTGAATAATATAACATTCAAATATCTGGGTTATCCTTGTTATGTGTTTTTTTAATATTTTTGAATTAATATATAACTTATTGCAATATGTATTTTTAATGTTTTAACTTGTAGACATCAAATTCTTGGTTATATATATATATAGAGAGAGAGAGAGAGAGAGAGATGAGAGTTCCCTTGTTAACCACTAATTATGTGTTAACTTTGTTAACCAAATTCAACCAATGAAGTCAGAAGAGCATATTAAAAATTTTCTTTAAAAAATCAATAGCCCTAATCACATCCCTCGCCCCTTCCAAATCCAAATCCTAACCACCACCACCACAACCCCTACCCTCCGTCTCCCTCCCAACTACCGCTGCATCCTCCATCATCCATTATCGCTCTCGCCGCCGCATCCTCCATCGCTGTCCTTACCGGAGTGAAACTGATCTGATTGACGTTATCCCTCCGTCTCCCTTCCAACCGCCGCTGCACCCTCCATCGCCGCCCTGTAACACCCGTGATTTTTGGACAATGCGAATTCGGGTCTATGTAAAACTTATCTTTTAAGAAAATATGAATATAGGATTTTTGATCAAAACCCTGATTTTATGGTCTTGTTGGATGGGAAATTGAAATACGAATCCAACGGTTCTTCCGGAATCGAAATCGGAGCTATAACGAAGAAATTATGGCCGAAATAAGATTTCACCCGCGCACAGCTCGCTAGAGACCGCTAGCTCTCACCTTAGCAATCGCTAGGCATGCAAATTTTTGGTTCTGTTGGAGCTCTCTATCAGCTAGCGACCACTAGGCTCTTTTCCAAGTAGCTAGCGATCGCTAGGGCTTACACCTAGCGGCTAGGCACCTGTCAGACCTGAAATCGGGTTAAATACCTCCTCTTCTTCATTTGGGCATAACTCTCTCATTTTGACTCCGATTCTCTCGATTCAAATTGTATCTTCTCGTGTTGGTCCCAATGAGGTGACCTTCAAGTAAGGATAGTGTTTGGGATTATAGAAGGGGGAGGGGGTTGAATATAATCACACAAATTTCACTTTTAAATTCTTTGTTGTATTAACAATATGAATTTACAGATTGTTGCGGAAATAGAAAAGACTACAAGTCTAAACTAAACAATCTAAGTTCTTTCA
>CM058045.1:23608778-23661001 GCA_030169165.1 Centaurea solstitialis | reverse complement strand
AAGAAATTACCAATTATCAAATATAAAACAAGAAATTATCAATTTAATTATATTGTGTATACAGACATTATATACATACACACATACTTACTGTTAGTCACATCAAACCATATAACAATATTTTGTTCTATATATATATTTGATTATTTAAAAATATTACTCATATTAAATAAATTTATTTTTATTATTTTATTCAAATAGTAGAAGATGATATGTTTTTATTGTGTTAATATAGCTAAAATTTTAATTTTGATCAATCAAATCATAATACTTTATTTTTTCGTTCGAAAAGATCATAATATTTTATTCGTATTTTGTTTAAAACGAATAAAGTTAGATATGATATTATTTATTTTAAATTGAATTGTATACGATATAATTTATTGTTTAATTTAAAAATCAAATCATAAAATAATCTCTTATTTTATTTATTTTGATATCATATATATATATATGTGTGTGTGTGTGTGTGTGTTTTAAAAATATTGTTTTTATTTCTTTACAAGAAAAAATAAAAAATTACAAAAATAGTCCTTAAACTAACGGAGTTAACGAAGGAGTTAGTTAGAGGGACCATAGCCAAAATAAAATGAAAACCACAAGGACCATATCCAAGAAAAACATAGATTAAGGACCATGGTCAAAAAAATTACTAAACCGCAGGGACCAAATCCACAATTTACTCTTAAAAAAATATTTATAAAATAATAATGTCTACTTCGATAGTGGAAATCTTTAAAGGTTATATTTAGCTCCAATTGATTCTCTATTTTACATAAGTAGAGAATTTATTGCAACAATTTAGAGAAAGAAAATCTTATTTTCTCTATTTTAGAGAAGTTATTGAAGATGCTCTTAGAGGCTTCACTTAGGCTGTGTTTGGCAAACTAGCAGATAACTTAGGTGATAGCTAATAAGATAGTTGTTGACTAATAAACTAGCTAGTAGCTAATAAACTAGCTTATAAATAAATTACGTTTAGCAAAAACTAACTTATGAGTAATGATCAAAAAGAGTATTTTGGGGTATAATAATTAATATTAATTAAGGGTATAATTGAAAAAAAAACTACAAAAAGCTTCTAAAACACTACTTCACCTAGTGTTCCAATAAGTTAGCTTATGGTCCATCCAAACACGTACTAGCTTATAAGCTAACTTATTTTTGGCAAACACAACCTTGGTAAAAAGATGTAACTGTATAATCTAAGGTTGTGTTTGGCAAAAATAGCCTAAGTGATTGTACTACTATCATTTACCTTATCAGATAAACATGACAAAGATTGGAAATTTTATCTAGTAAGATGAATAACAAAGACAGAGTCTTATCCAGTAAGTGAATGTGGCGACTCTTACCCTGTTAACGACTACTTAACAAAAAAAATGTTAATCAATAGCACTTATCTTATTAATTGAGCATGACAACCGACAAACTTACCTGGTAGGACTTAGGAGACAAGGCAAGCACCGAGACTCTTACCTGGTAAGTGTTGGAAACGACTCTTATTCGATAAATGCTTATTAGGTTTACGAAGTTTGCCGACAATTATCATTTCATGATAGAAAATGTTATAAAGTAAATAAGTATGATATCTATAGTTAGTAATCACTTAACAGTTTAACATTTAGTAAATAGTCTGCAAAGGACTAATCTATTAATTTTTTGAAGTGGGAAAATAATCAATAAAAAAAATCAAGTTATAGGAATGAAAATGTACTAATCAACTTTTTCTTTAAACTTCTATTGTTAGCATTATAAGTCAATAAATATTTTTGAAGTTCAAAAAACATTTTTAGATATCCTCTAAAACACAAATACATATTTAAAAAAAATGCAATTTTATTTTTATTTTATGTTTAACATTTTTCATATACTTCATTTTAATTATTATACATTTTAAAATTATTATTTCTTAACTATTTAGATAGTGTTTTTACCGTCTAACTTTTCTACTATATATTTTAGATCCTTTCATAGATCCTACGTGTACATTTACATACACTTATACATACCCCCTATAAGAGAGTATGGATAAAAAAAACCCATATTTTATACCTTAATTTTATTAACGAATTAATTAATCGATCATATAAAAACTAAAATACATAAATTTATGTTGTATACTTCATTATATTTTTACTGTTTAAATAAATTAAAACCAACTAATTAATATTGAAATATTTGTATATGCTGACAAAAGTTTATTTACATATGTATGCCTAGTGTTGGGTCTGAAAGTTGTTAAAGTCATTATTGTTTCTGAAGTTTTGAAGATAATGTCGTTGATGGAGTTACAACTGCTAGTATTGAAGTTAATACTGCTTGATATGGTTAGTGCTACTAGTTCATGAGTTAGTGCTGCAAGTTCAAGTTAGTACTGCTTTTGTTCTAAAGATGCTGCTAGAAGGATTAATGTTGTTGGATTGCGATAAGGAATGTTTTGTTGCTTTGTGTGAAAGACAAAGACTTGAAGATAATTATCAAGCAGATTTTGAAGATTTATTTTTCTTTTCTAATTATCTTGTATTTTGTATATATAGTCTAGATTTCTAGATTAGTCAAAGAGAGTTCTTTTGATAGTTTTCGTGATTAAAAAGTTTAGCCTCAAGATTTTTCAAGATCCTTACTATAAAAAAGTTTAGTACGTCTGTTGAGCCTATTCAACAGATTGAGGCTTGAGTTTTGTAATCATTGAAGATTAATACAATAGACTTGTGATTCCATTCATTAGTTGTTCATTGTTTCATTGATCTTTAAAGTGTTAAAATGTTATTCCGCAAACTTTTTTATCATAATTTTAAGTTGATTAAAATTCTTGATTGAATTTTGATCCTGTCACGTAGCTCGAGTCCTATTCTAGCTTTTGCTATTTTTTGGCGCAACTTTCTACATTCTTTTCTTAAAGCTCATTCTTCATATATATTTTGTCATCGTGAAATATCTCATTTAAGTAACAAACATTTATGTCTATTTATCCTTTTTTTTTTCTCATCCGCTTTGGTCATTTGAGTAAATAATTCATATAAACTACAATTTTGCATGGACGGACCTAGCTCTTTGGATATGGTGGCACGTGCCACCGTTCCATTTCTCTGCCGTAGTGTAAAAAATTGCAGGTCCTGAAAGGTGCCACCGTATTTATTTGTTGTGTGCCACCATATATATTTTGAAACTGCAGTTAAAACAAAAGTTTTCCTTGGCATAGTTGGTAAGTTCCTTGTTTTTTAAACTTGAGGTCTTTAGTTCAAGTCTTGTTAGAGTCATTTTATTCTAGATTTTAATTTTAATTTCATATTTATTGTGTTCATTAAAAAAAATTGCTTCTAACAAGACTTGAACTTCAGACTTTATACTTGAAAAGTAAAGGACCAACAACTAGACCAATATAAATTTTGTGAGAAATATTTATGCATATGTTTATTATAGTCAAATTGTGCCACCACTTGAAAAAATTTCTAGGTCCGCACCTGCAATTTTGGTCCTTTAACTAACTACAAAGAATGATAAAAAAAAAAACATAATTCTCCCTTATTTAACGGGCATATTTAAATAAGTTAGTGAACATGGACGATTTTCAAAATAAAATATAAACAGTAAAAACGATAATTATAGTTATTGATGTTTAGGAACCACTTTTAGAGATTCATGTAAGTCATGGCGATTAAAATTACAATTTACTGTAAAATAAATTAAATAATTAACTATATAGGTATAAAATAATTTAAAAATAAAAGAATTTTTTACCATGAATTTGGTGTGTATATGCGTGTGAAGGTCGAGAAGGACAACCCCTCTGGAGTGAAAAAATATAGAGAAAATTATTATTTTAGCCAAAAAAAATACCCAATTTAACCTCTTACCAATTCTCTGCCACCGATTACCGTTTTACCCAACCAACCGCTCCCGGCCGGCCGCTCTCCGGCGCCGGCGGCCGCTCCACGGCTGGGCCGGTGAGGAAAAAATACAAAATACTTTGGGCCGCTCCAGGCCCAGCCGCGCGGAGCGGCCCAGTCCTCGTCAGCTCGTCTTGCCCACGTGGCGTTGCATCATTGGTCCAGCTGTTTTCGTCAAGACCACGTCAGCCGCTCCATTGTGAGCCGCGTGGAGCGGCTCCCCTTCCACGTCACCGCCACGTCTCTGCCACCTCCTAGCCACGTCCGCGCCACGTCCGCGCCACCTCACCGCCACCTCATCCCTGCCCGCTCCCCACCCTACCCCGCGGAGCGGCTCCTTCCACGTGGCACGTCCCCATTTGTCCACGTGTCTTCACCCGGTAAAACCCTAACCCTAAAATAATTGTTTCTCTTTATAAGGCAGCCGACAAGTATGTTATTTCTCCACACCTCCTCCTTCTCTTCTTTCTTCTTTCTTCTTTCTTCTTTCTTCTTTGGTCAAGTTCGCCTGTATTAAAAAATTAAGGGGGGACCAAATGTTTTGTTGTTAATTAAATAATTGTGTTTAATTATGGGGGACCAAGGTGTTTTGTAATTGTTTTTAATTAAGGGGGGACCAAGGTGGTTTGTAATTGTGTTTAATTAAAGGGGTATACATTCTACGCACTTCACGTGAAGTTGTCGGCTATTGGTGGTGAAGGTTTATCTTGTGAAGTTGTTCTTCATGGCAAACCAAGTAAGTTTTGTTTGTAAGTTTTGTTTATCTTGTCAAGTTTGTATGCAATTAGTTTTGCGTTTTTTAGTTTTTGTGGTTTTTTAGATGAATTTTATAAGTTAGTTATTTAGATGAATGTTATAAGTTAGTTTTTTAGATGAATGATATATATGGATTTTTGTGGTTTTTTAGATGAATTTTATAAATTGTTTATCTTTTATGGTTTTTTGTATATAGGAATTTTTATGGTTTGTTAATATAAATTAGTTCATAAATTAGATGATGAATGTTATGGTTTTTATGGTTTGTTATTAGTTGATATATATATAGGGTTGACACTTTTAATATATTAGTTCATAAATTTTTATGGTTTGTTATTAGTTCATATACATTTTTAAGCGTTCTATAAAATTAATTGTATATAAAGACTTTTTCTATATATATTTAGAAAAATGATGCAATATATACAACTAGTTGACACTTTTGGTCCTTGTACTTTAGGAGTTGCCACTTTTAGTCCCTGAACTTTAGAAAAATACACTTTTAGTCCCTGAACTTTAGAAAAATGCACTTTTAGTCCCTGAACTTTAGAAAAATGCACTTTTAGTCCCTGAACTTTAGAAAAATGCACTTTTGGTCCCTGAACTTTAGAAAAATGCACTTTTAGTCCCTGAACTTTAGAAAAATGCACTTTTGGTCCTTAAACTTTAGAAAAATGCACTTTTAGTCCTTGAACTTTAGGAAAATGCACTTTTAGTCCCTGAACTTTAGGAAAATGCACTTTTAGTCCCTGAACTTTAGAAAAATGCACTTTTAGTCCCTAAACTTTAGAAAAATGCACTTTTAGTCCCTCAACTTTAAAAAATGCACTTTTGGTCCTTAAACTTTAGGAGTTGACACTTTTACTCCCTGAACTTTAGAAACACTCACTTTTAGTCCCTGAACTTTAGAAAAATGCACTTTTGGTCCCCGAACTTTAGAAAAACACACTTTTGGTCCTTAAACTCTAGAAAAACACACTTTTGGTCCCTGAAAGTTAAATATTACACTTGATTATATAAAGTTTGCTTTATTTGTATTATAGTTTAATGAAAGCAATATATAATTGTATACACATATGTGACTAGTGTAGTGTAAACCACATACATATTATTTTGTCCCCTTAAAGTAACAACGTTAATATGGTTTAGGATGACCCACCGTCTTTGACGGCTCGGAGTAAGGTATCGTATTGTAAAATCATCAGGCAAAGATTGTATGAGGTGAACGAGCAGACGGTGAATCTTTTTAGGGCCACTCCATTTGGTCCTTGGCTCGACCTACCCTTGGAGACTGGAGACGCTTCTCTTGTGACCCGAATGTTGCAGCGGGAGGTTTCGGATCCGAATGCCGAAATTGAGCAGTTAACCTTCGATATCGAAGGTCACAGACGGGTTTTCGGCCGACAGGAGTTCATGCTTATTACAGGACTCACTTTCGGTCTGGCTCCCAACATTAGGCATGCTATTGGTGATACCTTGATTACAAGGTTATTCCCAAGGTCCGTTCCAGCACGACCTATACGAGGCCAGCCTTTCCGTGTAAGGGTCAAGGAGGTTGTGAAAGTCTGGGACGAATCCTTTTTCAGGTTAAATGACGAGGATAAAGTGAAGATAGCACTTATCATGATGGTGGAGCTTGTTTTCCTAGGAAAACAGCCAAAAAGCTATGCTTCCGATGAGGTAATCAGTGCTGTCGAGGATCTTGATGCGTTTTCTGAGTATCCATGGGGATCATATATATGGAGCTCCACATATAGGCACATGAAAGGTGCATTTAGCAGACGGTTCCAAGTTAGCAGCAAAATGTCATTATCTGGATTTTTGCTCGCCTTTAACGTAAGTTGCATTATTATTTCTTATATTTATTACAATCACCATTCGTACTACTCCCTATAGTAAAAACACGTGGTTGTTGTTGTTTCTTTAATTACAGATATGGATTTTAGAGATGTTCCCTGTCTCCCATAGGCGTTTTACTCATCAGGAAGGTGTATATCCTAGGGGAATTCGTTGGACACGAATTCCCAAGGCTTTGGTAAAAACAGAGGTTGACCCGTTCTTTCGCTTTCCTAAGGTATGTTATTTTGATATATAGTAAATTATCAATGTATTCGTAGATAGAGTTATTTTTAACAATTAATATGATAAGTTTATGATGAATTGTTTTTCCGAGTATAGCGTCATAGGATCCCACGCGTGGCACTTGTACCAGATGCTTTCGAGTTGCAGCAGCAGTGGTACATAAGTAGCGTCGAGTGGTTTCAGCACCCTAGTAGCCATCGGCCTCAAAAGAGGGCTAGACGTGGCCCCGTTGGAGGGGACCCTTCCGATGATGATGATGATGATGATGATGATGAGGATGATGGTGATGGTGATGGTGATGGTGATGGTCGTGGTGGTGATGATGGTCGTGGTGGTTTTGATGGTGATCAGCAAATACCGGAGTTCCGTCGACAGGCGCAGCCGGACGATGCAGGGGCTGGTCCCAGTCATGGTTACGTGCACGAAGACCCCGTTGACTACAGTGATAAATGGATGCGGTTGGAAACCCTAGAAACCAACTACACGGAAGTTAGTCGAGAGCAGAAGAAACAAAGGGAGGACATTGATAAGCTTACGAAAGAGATCGAACGAATGCAGGTAAACTATGAACCAAAGTTATAGCTTTCAACTACATAAGATTTGTTTGTTATGTACTGACGCATATATTTTTTTAGATGGGTGGACGACATTCGTACTCAGGTGGTATGGCGCCTCCTCCATTCGTACAAGTAAGTTATCTTTACGAAAAACATAAGTTATTTTACTTCTGTGTGTTCAACCCAAAATTATAAACTGGTTATCTATTTTCAATATTCAGGAGCCACCGAGACTATCACATCATGTGCCCGCATGGACGGGCGGTTTCGAGTCGTTGTTTACGCCGCCCGCTGATCCTATGCATAACTCACAGCAATATGTAAGTTATCGTTAAGAAAAACATACTTTATTTTAAAAAGTCTGTTTAGCCAAATATTATGAACTGTTATCTATTTTAATTTTTCAGGAGCCACCGAGACCATCGCATCAAGTACCTGAATGGATGGGCAATTGGGGCTCGTTATTCGCGCCTACCCCTTCCCATAACTACCCCTAACACATCATTGTTGCTTCTTCTTTTACCGCACGGACCATGGAGCGGGATGGCGTAAGTTTTATATGCGTGTCATATGTTTTTTTGACGTTATACGTTATACGTCATACGTTAATATGTTTTATGAGTTAACTAATTTTTTACGACAGGAGCAGTCATGGCTTCACAGTTCCAGTCAGGCGGTGCATATGTATACTCCTGTGCGTCCTGAACGGTTATCATATGGCGAGCAGGATATTCAGCATGTCTCGTTGGAGCCTATGCATATCGACCCGGAGCCAGTTCATGTCGAGCCGGAGCCGGAGCCGGAGCCGGAGCCTATGCATGTCGAGCCGGAGACACATCATGTCTCCCAGGAGAACCAGCTGGTGGTCTCGACGGAGGTGCGTGGGAAAAAGAGTCCCCGTCCACAAAGGGAGAAAAGGCCGGCGTCGGGTCGACTGCCTCCGTTCACGGTCGAAAGAGCCAAACAACAGTTAAAGACTGTATGGCCTCCTTGGAAGAAGAATACTGCGGCTGCCGCTACTAGTACCGTTGCTCCTTCTACTAGTACCGTTGCTCCTTCTACTAGTACCGTTGCTCCTTCTACTAGTACCGTTGCTCCTTCTACTAGTACGCGTTTAGGTCCGTATGATGATCCCGTCTCCGTCCCGGCTTCGCGGATTTATACCAAATATCGGACCCGCGAACTGGAGCCTATGCTTTTATCATGCTACCTAGTGGCGACGGTAGACAGATCGTGGTGGGGTATTTTGCTAGGGATTGAAGATGATGGATATCTATCAGATATGGTTAGTAATTAATCATGTGTGTATACAATTATAATTAATTAATTTTGTAATTAACGGTTCATATTATGCTTTCAGCACATCGACGCATGGGTCACCCGCATAATGGATAAACGAGACATATCCGCCGAGTGGGCTGTGATGAAATCAGGATTCGTCGGATGGATGACGTACGAACAGGACAAAGAATCGGCGAAGGTCTGCATCTCGGGGGCTACCGGAAGTGTACCATGGGATACGCTGATTAGGGTAAATATTTTTGCGTTATATGTATTATCTTTGGCATTTCTATAGGTTACGTTTATTAATTTGACGTTTTCAACCTGTATTTCCTTTCAGGTTTACATTCCGGTATGCATTCATCCAAGGCATTGGTTCCTAGTAGATCTTGACCTGTTGACCATGCGTATGGCTGTGTACGATAGCTATCGCTGTCCTTCTCTACAGGAGCAGGTGAATGCGCTCCTCCGGTTACTGAAGAAGGGTCTTCAAGAAGTGTTTACGGCACTCAATCAACCGACCCGAGCCAAGCAAGCAGAGGAATTGTTTTGGTATTTTCCATCCCATATACCACAACAATCTGGCGTCGCCGGAGATTGTGGTGTATGGTTGTGTCGCTTCCTATCAGAGTTGGTAAGCGGTATAGCTCCCAGGATGGTGGATGACCCTGCTGCTGCGGCTAGAGACTGGAGGAAACATATGGCGGAGCAGTTTTTTGCCCTGAGGATAAACATGGACGTGTCCGACTTGCAAGACATACGCAAGTAGGGCGAGTAGGGCGATTTTTTTAGACATTTTTTAGACTTTAAATTTTTTGTCATTTTTTAGTGTACCAGAGTTAGGGGTAGTCATTCCCTAAAAAAAACAATCCTATCCCTAGGAGGTACAGTGTGGTCGGGTATACGCGTCCCGTTCCGAGATCACCCACGTCTGGACCTAAATATATACTCGTCATCGAGTTACTCCGTTCCAAATACATTTTACATTATACGCTGGCCCTAGATACGTTGTTCCAAGTCCGAATAAAGAAACACAACATGATATAAGACCCGCCAAATGCCAAACATCATTTTTATATGGTCTCAACCATATAAAATTAATGGTTGGCATTTGTAGGATTATCATTTATCGGGTTGTCTTTCTTTACTCAGACTTGTAGCAACGGATCTAGGGCCAGGGTATAATGTAAAATATATTTGGACTGTTGTAACTCGACGACGTGTATGTATTTACGACCAGACGTGGGTAAGATCCTGGAGCGGGACGCATATATTCAACGACACTGTACCTCCTTTGGATGGGATTGTTTTCTTAAGGAATGATTATGTGTAGATGACTCTATTTGTACAGTATTTTTGACACAACATTTTTTAAAGTCGCTTCACAGTGGCATAAAGAGCCGGAAGGTGTACATGCTCAACATCTGCAAGATAGGCAACATGATATAAGACCCGCCAAATGCCAAACATCATTTTTATACGGTCGTTATGGTTGCACCGATACCTTATAAAATTAATGGTTGGCATTTGTAGGATTATCATTTATCGGGTTGCCTATGTTTGCAGATGTTGAGCTTGTGCATCTTCTAGCTCTTTATGTCACTGTGAAGTGACATTAAAAAATGTTGTGTAGTTAGGTTATCAATTGTATACATAAAACGACATAAATACGACTCTTCACGTGATCCTTTCAGCCATTTATCCTTACAACACTGATAAAGATGACAATAATAATTCATATTGTACCTCCTTTGGATGTAATGTAATGTCGTACATTTTTCACGTGATTGAAAAAGCCTTTCAGATAGTTCAGTATAGCTTTAATCAGTCGTCTGAAAAAGCCTTAATGAATCATGTGATTGAATAGTTAATAAAGACCCGTGAAGAAACAGTAACTGTTTCATCCCTTCACGTGATCCTTTCAGCCTTTTACAGACGTTTCAGGCTTTTACAGACGTTTCAGCCTGTAAAAAGCAAGTAGTAATTGTGGTTGAGTAGCTACAGCTGGTTATAAATAGGAGGTAAGTCATTAACCAATACATCACAACTCTCATAAACTTGTTTCATAATTTTTAGTTTACTTTCATTTCATCTTTAGACTTCCAACTGCAACTGAAATGGCTTCTTCTTCTACAAACCCCGTATACTTCACTGTTAAAAATGACAAACACATAAGTGACAATGGTGTTTTGGTAAGCATTTCTGAATCTTCATTCTTCTAAATCTTGCATGTTTTATTTACAATGTTGAACATTTGTTTTTCGGTTCAAAATATTACAGATCATCCCTGCTCCATTTGTGACCATGTGGAACTTAACGACACATTGTGACATACTAATCCGGAATGGGAATGTGTGTTTCAATATGACGATGATGCCCATTGCTCCCGGACATGTTATCATCTCTGGCAAGTTAGGACAAATGTTGCGCGAGTACAAGCTCGACAAGGCCGACTGGTTGAAGCTGACACTCGTTCATGATCGACCAACTTTTGGGCCGTTAAAGAAGTTCGAACATATGTTTGACATCGAGGAGATGTGATATGTTGTTGATCAAGGGGTTGATGAACAAGCACTTTGTAGTTTCCTGTTGTAGTTGTTTGATCTAATAACTGTTATTTCTTTTAAATTACTGTATCAACAATCTTATCATGCTTTCAATGAAATCATCCCCCTTTTATGTGTTCATCAAATAAAGATATAATTACATTATTAATTTGCCAAAAGACAAAGGTTTTCGTGCAGAATTCTCATTCCATGAAAAAAGATAAAGACATTCAAATCAAATAGACCATTGTAAATACGAAAATGTTACATTATTGGATTCCTGACCATTCTGAAAAAGTATAAGATGACAACTCAGTATAGCTTTAGAAACATTTTCACGTGAATAAAGCCTTAATTAATCATGTGATTGAATTGTTAATAAAGACCCGTGAACACCTATATATAGGATACCAAATGTCTTCAAATAATCACATTGCAACTGTAAATCCTCTCTTCAAAATGGCAGGATTTTTACGTTCGGGTGACCGCACATCCTTCTGTGCTCGGGTTGATAATTTTGTATACCAAACTGGCCGACTTGTAAGTTTATTTTTTCTGTTTCATAACTATTACTATAGCAAATTCCAGTCTTTTAATAACTATTACTATAGCAAATTGCAGTTTAATTTTGGAGGAGGTGTGATATGTTTGTACCAGTCTTTTATTACTATAGTAAGTTTATTACTTCATAATTTGTTCGTTCTTTTAATTTTTTCAGCAAATTCCAACCGAGTTTGTGAGAATATGGGCTTTGAACAATCATAATAAGTGCCTGATGAGGGTCTTAGACATGAAGTTTCCTATGGACATGAAAGTAGGTTTTGAGGCATCACCCGGATCTCCTTCTGACCGTGTTATCGTTAAGGGTGATTTTAAGTCGTGGCCTTGGTCTGGCAAACTGGACCCCGATCGTTGGTTGGTGTTTACTCTTGTTCAAGACCCACAAACAAATGAGCTTATGGATGGCTGCAATGTTATTTTCGACGTAAAAATGCTTTAATTATGTTATTTTCCCGTTGTCTTAGTTTCCAGTCATGTTTGTTTTCCGCTATGTTACTTTCCCGTAATTCTTAATCTTCAATAAAGATAACTCTACCAACTCAATAGTCTACTACTTACAAGATTAAAAGCAATAGTGAATGGTTGCTACACCCTTCAGCTTTTGAACCGAAAACAAACGATCAACATTGTTTTTAAAACATGCTACAAGCCATACAACACTAAGATGACACCCCTGCTAGGGGGGTCATTTAATTGAAAGCATGAAATTACACAAGTATACCATAAAACTGGTACAAACATATCACACCTCCTCCACCTCAAAAATAACATCGTACAAACTAGCCATCCCAGTAGTAGGTCGATCTTGAACAAGCTTGAACTTCAACCAAGCGGCATCTTGTAGCTTGTGTTGGATAAACATGAGGCGAAACTCGCCGCACATGCAGAAACATCCACTTGGCATAAGAATCAGTTCCATAGGATGGCCCCATCTTCCAAATCTTATTATACACTTCTTGTGATTGTTCAAATTCCACATATTGACAAAGGGTAAAGGAATATGCTGAAAAAATTTGCAGATTTAACAAATGTGAAATAAACTGAACTGTAATGTCAAATAAGGTGAACTATGAAGCAGTTGAATAAGCTTACCAAAATGCCAATGTCAGTCCAGTCTCTTTCATTCTGAACTGTGAAGTAAAGGGGGTTAGTTGACGAAGAAGCCATTTGCAGTTTGAAGTAGGATGTATGTTTTGCAGATTTCTCAAGTTGTGTGGTTTCGGTTAATGAGACACTTCCTATTTATAAGAAATATCAGACCATGAATCATCAAGTGTAACCCATGTGACTTAATTGTTGATAAAATAATTCAGAAGGAGTCACATGGGTTGATTGCAAATACTGAATGGTTTGTACACTCTTCACGTGATCCTTACAATAATTCTGAAGATGACAACACTACAGGGGTAAAAAAGATGACAGTAATAATTCAGAAGTAGTCACATGGGTTGATTGCAAATACATGTAATAATTCAAAAGCAATAGTGTACTACACCCTTCAGCTTTATGCATAAGCGTAAATCATAACAGACGTTTCAGCCTTTTAAGACTCAATAATGAATGGTTGCTACAGTCTTCACGTGATCCTTACAAGTGCAAAGTTTGATTGAAAATCTAATTCTACCAATGTTATTTAACATTTATCTATGTCTTCAAAAGAATCTACTTTTTAAATTACAGAAGTAAACAGTAGAAATAAACAGGTAAAAAGTAAATTCAGAAATTACAGACCTACAAATGTAGAAATTAGTAGCTAAACACCAAATTCAGCTTTTAAAATACCTCCATATTTCCCACAACTGTTCTTCATAAAAAAATACCTCTTTTTTTTCAAATTGAAACCCTAAAACAACCCTCTATCCATATCAATTCATCTTAAAAGTAATAATGATAAGATGACAACACTACAGGGGTAAAAAAGATGACAACACTGATAAAACAAAAGAGTCATTAAGACGTTGGTACAATCCTTCACGTGAATAAAGCAAAAGACGTCTGCTAGGTCTGAAAAAGGCTGAATTATCATTGTTGATTTATCTGAAAAGCAAAAGATGCCTGATGAGTTTGAAAAAAGGCTTAAAAGTGTATCGGCTCCAAGGCTATATAAATAGCAGTTACATCTCAACGTAAACTTCACACCTTACCACCAATTCTTCTTTGTTACTTATTTATTACAAAAATTTCTACAAACTCTCTTGAAATGGCTGAAAGTTCTCGTCCATCCACTTCTACAAACAACCCTCCGAGTTCACAACAGATGCCGGATAAACTTGCAGCGAAAGTAAGGGCGAAAGAAGCTGAGTTGAACCAACTAAAGGAGGTCATGAAGGCTAAGCTACTGGAAAAAGAAGCACTCGAGAAGTCAGTTGCAGAGAAAAAAGCGATGGTTAGGTGCACCCAAAAAGAAATTAGGAAGGATGAACGCGCAATAAAGCTTATAGAAGAAGAGGTACAGAACATTGAGGACGAATTCCGCCACTTACACGTCTTCATTGCGGAATGCACGGAATGCTACCCAAATTACTGATAGGGAAGAAAGATGTATTTTCGTCTATGGTGTATGCGCGTTTACGCTTATGTTATGTTTCTGCTGGTTTCCGTTTTTATGTCTAAGTTTATGTATCGGTTTACCATGAATGTATTATAGTACTATCATGTTACTTTTTATTAATACAATTATCTTTCCGTATAACTAATATGTTAGAAGCTAAAACAAGTTACTTTTTATTAATGCAAGGACATGGGTTACACATTAACCGGCTAATGAAAGCGTACATTTTCGTAACCACTATTAAGATCGTCAGTTGCAAACGGCTCTAGCTGACTGCTTCCTCTAGTTGACGATGGAATCCACGGACATTGCGTGCTCAAATGTCCGTATTCGTCACACCTAGGACACTTCTGCTGTGAACGACTTTCACCGCGAGATGCACGACGTTTGACCTTCTTTGGTCTTCCAACTGGTCTCTTTATTATCAACGGTGGAAGTACTGTCGGTAGAGGGTCTTGTGGATACTGCCATGTTTCTGGAGGTCCGACTGGATTAATTACCCCACTGTATGTTGCCTTGTACAATTGGGACATGTAATAATTCACCGTAATCAAATGCGACACATCCCTTTCACCTAAATGTTTTGCAACGGCGATGGCATGACCGCACGGCAACCCAGACACCTGCCACTTGAGACATGTGCAAGAACGGTGAAGCTTATCAACCTCCGCGTTCTTGCCGTAATCGCGGACCTCCCATCGGTCGTACCCAATTCCATGTACAGTCCATCTATAGGATTTTTCAATCCTTTTCAGGATCTTTCGTTGAGCCCATTCTGTCAGTTCGTGGTTTAGTTCGTCTGCAAAATATACAATATATAGGTTTAGAAACTATTATATTCAAGTAAAAAACTAACTAACGTATAACTAAAATATTTATTTTTTCTATACCTCCTTTTTGTCGACGAAGAAAGTACCACTCTTGTTGGAATTCTCTAAAGTACTCAATTAGTCCGACAATAGGTAATTTACGAGCATTCCTTGACAGTGCGTTGATGGACTCCGCACTGTTCGACGTCATAATGTTAAAACGTTGCGCAGGAAAATAAGCCCTTGACCACCTTTCCACCCCAACGTCTCGCATCAATTGAGCACCTTCAGGTATGGCGAGTTGAAGAATAGTCATCATTCGCTCAAACACTTCAGGGGTGTAAGCCTTGCAGGCCTTCCAGTATGGGGTCTTGAGTTGTTTTATCCTTGCATTTTTTGATCTCACATTCATGAGCAAATGTCGACAACACAACGCATGGTATGCGTTTGGAAAAATGGAGGTGATGGCTGCGTTTATAGAAGAAGCTCTATCCGACATAAACACCAACCCATTTGGCTCGCCGATACATGTTTTTAACGTGTTCAGGAACCATGTCCACTCGTCTGCTGTCTCGGACCTACCTACACCTAATGCAATGGGCACAATGTTGTTGTTTCCATCCATGGCCACAACCAAGAACATAGTACCCAAATATTCCCCCTTCAGGTGCGCAGCATCTATTATAAGGACAGGTCGCAGGTTTTCTAAGAATGTTTGTATCTGCGTAAAAATAGATGTTTAGATACTAGGGTTAACCAAATTGTATGTATAATGTTAAATTTATAGTCTATTAACGTACCGAAACACCAAGGGCAACGAAGCACTCCGCAAAACGCCCGCTGGAGTCTGTCCTTATTGCCGTTCTGGTCCCTGGATTTACACGCTTCAAGTTAGACAAATACATGGGGAGCCGAGTGAAAGACTCTGCATGGTTGCCTCTGATTAACGTTATCGCCCTCCATCTCGCACGCCACGCGGTGGGATACGGGATCGTAACTCCATACTGTCCTCGAAAGTCTTCGATCATATCTTTTGGCGTTAGTACTCTGCGGTGATTTATAAATTTATTTTTAAAAATGTTGCCCAGTAACCTTTTGTTAGCTTGACGGTGGTTAGGGTTCAGCTGCGTTCGAGAACAGGTGTGTACATCAACCAACTCTGAAACCATAAACGCGACCCCATCTCCAACGGACTTCGCTTTCATCATCCACTTACAATGCTCGCGGGAACATTGAATGTGGTACCTTTTGGTACAGGACCTTACTGTCTTATACTCAAACTGTTCTTCTAGGAATTTCAGCCCGACCTCTACAATCATTTTCTCTTTCGAATCAAAAACTTTACCATCACTGAGCCTTTGACTACGTCTATAAAGTACGCCTTCATTGTGCGTCGGGAAGATATCTGGAGTTGCCTGAAAGTTATGAGGGATACCAAAATAATCATCTAGGCCCGGTCGTAAAATGGAGGGTTGCACACCTTCTTCGTCTTCTTCATCTTCTTCATCCGTTAAACCCGTGTTGAGAACATGGGCTTCATCGTCCGCACATCCGGCGAACTTTCTACGCTCGTCTTCGTCTTCGTATTCGTCTTCGTCTTCTTCTTCTTCTTCTTCCTGCACCTCCTCTTGCTGCGTCTCTGGGACAACATCTGGATAACTGTCACTAAGACCGTATCCAAAGTCTGGACGATATGATGTTTCGCTTTCATGTTGGTTTTGTGACTGAGTATCCACATACATTGGTTCTTCATTGATAGTGTTTGAAGTACCAGCGTCATCCCCTTCGCCAGAATAGTATACATCAACGTAAAGTAGTGGAGGTTGCTCACACATTTTTGCGAAATGCATAAATACGCTAACATCTTCATCGTCGCCTAACTCATACATTTGGCCTTCGTTCTTGTACCATAATTTAAGTTGCCCACTTGATCGGTCGATTTCGCATTTCCAGCTACAATAATCAACCATATGTTCAAATGTACTGTTTAATTTCATTTGAACACCTTTTTTCACCGTCGCTTCAGCGTAATCCCATCCACCGGCTCCTTGAACCCATTTACCACCGGAACAAAGGTATAGTCTCGCTTTATCGCCACCGGAACTCATTTTCAGGAACAAATCAAAGTTTGTGAAAGAAAAAAATTATAGCAAAGACTTACATGAAAGAAAGAAATTTGTGAAACAAAGAAATTTGTGAAAGAAAGAAATTTGTGAAATACAGATATTTGTGTTTGTTAAACTTACAACTCTTCAATTTATAGAAATACAACATCTGGTAAATAAATATCATCTGCTAAATAAACAGTAATAACATGTGAACATATCACATGATTTTTAAATAAAGCTTCATAGAAGTACAATAATTTACAAAGCTAGGGAATCAGATTCCCTAGCTGACTAGTTTTCACGTGAATTAATAAAACTTGAAGACTGAAAATAAGTTTTGTCTAGACATTGTGAAGACACGTGGACAAATGGGGACGTGCCACGTGGAAGGAGCCGCTCCGCGGGGTAGGGTGGGGAGCGGGCAGGGATGAGGTGGCGGTGAGGTGGCGCGGACGTGGCGCGGACGTGGCTAGGAGGTGGCAGAGACGTGGCGGTGACGTGGAAGGGGAGCCGCTCCACGCGGCTCACAATGGAGCGGCTGACGTGGTCTTGACGAAAACAGCTGGACCAATGATGCAACGCCACGTGGGCAAGACGAGCTGACGAGGACTGGGCCGCTCCGCGCGGCTGGGCCTGGAGCGGCCCAAAGTATTTTGTATTTTTTCCTCACCGGCCCAGCCGTGGAGCGGCCGCCGGCGCCGGAGAGCGGCCGGCCGGGAGCGGTTGGTTGGGTAAAACGGTAATCGGTGGCAGAGAATTGGTAAGAGGTTAAATTGGGTATTTTTTTTGGCTAAAATAATAATTTTCTCAAAAATATATTCAAGAATCATGATTAAACTTGCATTACACTGGAACATTAGATGGTATAATTTAGGGGAAGTCTTGAAATAACTCAAGAAATCAAGGAATATTCTTGATCAAATATCTTTAACCTTTTTAGATGAAAACTAATTAATTGTTTTCCATTTTAAATATTAAGTTTTCAATATTTTCTTAGACCATCTCCAACAGGTTTGCTATAATAGAAAAATTGATGTTTTTTTTCCCTAAATTGCTCCAACAGGTTTGCTAAAATGATTGCTAAAATAGAAAAAACTTGGGTTTTCTTTAAATTTAGAGAATTCTCTAAATTCTCTAAAATAGGAGAGAAAAAGTATTACTTTTTATTTTCCATCAATAGAATAATTTGATTGTTTAATTTTTTTTAAAAAATTCACTGGAATAATAAATGTAAGTATATTTTAATAATATAAGTGATGATATAATCTCTATAATAGAAAAGCTGTTGGAGATGGAAAAATAAAGTTTTAGAGATTTTGACATTTCATTTGCTATTTTAGTAAAATTATAGCAAACCTGTTGGAGATGCTCTTAAAATAAATAAACCATCAAATTTTTAAAAGTTGACCACTTATATATTTTAATCAAAACAACCAATTTGTAACCACTAGAAATGTTTTTAGAAGTAAAAAACACTAGACCAATTTAATTTTTCTAAATCCGGATGGCACTAACAACTTTTAGTATTTTTTCTAGTGTTGTATTGAAAATGGTCTAACACCGTCTAGCTCATCTCTTGCACCCATTATCGTCTGCTTTCTACCACCACTTTGGTACCTATCATCATCTCATTTTTTGTCAATATCTTTTGTTTTCTCACGCTCTATATATTTTTTATTTGTCCATATAACTACACTAAATTGTTATGAAGGAGGGACTTGAAAGACAAAAACATGTAAAAAAAGTAAAAATGATGGTAGGGGCCAACGACGGTGATGAATGGTATATAAACCGGACGATGATGAGCAACAAGGGGGAGCAATGTGATAAGTCTCAATTTTCGAGAGTTCTTTTTTACACGTTTCTTGTAGTTTATGTCATTTTATATTTCGCAAACTCAGGCATTTTACCATTAAGAATTTAGATCGTTATCACTAGCAACACCTCCACAGATTTTCGAAACTAGGCATGAATGGAGTTGTAAAATGACTGAACATTTTTAAAAAGTTTACCATTAGGCTTTAACAAGTAGACTCACACAGACCTAGAAAACTCATCTCCTATAGTCAAGAAATATTTGTATCCTTCTCTATGTGTAATTCAATATGGTCCCCTAACATCCAAATCTACAAGATCATCATGAGACTCAGACTTGTGAGCACTAATCTTGAAACTCTCACGAGTTTGCTTTGCCTAATGGCAAATCTCACAAGGCATGTACTTTTCATTATCAACTTCAACGATCGAGTTTTTTTTAACACTAGTAAGGTGACCAAGTCTATTATCCCGCAAATGTTTAGAAACGTGACAAACTATATGAACCTGTTTGTCGTTTATTTGTAAAATTTACGAAAATAACTCTTACGTCTACTACAGCTTATGCGATAAATTATCTGGTGCTTCGTGGTCAAAGCCATAATTTTTGACCAGATGAGTGGTGGAGATTGTTTATTTACTTTATATTTTTTTAGCACTTTGTGTGTTTGTGTGTGTTTTAACTTACAAGATTTGAATAAAAAAACAATTAAATGACAAATCTACTCTTATATTAGATATAATGATAATAAATCTAATCTTAAGTCTTCGTTTCTCACGGATAATCATTAAAAGTTAAAATTAACTCAAACCTGGAAACATGGGCGGATGCAAGAGGAAGGTATAGGGGTCCTAGGCCCCCAATAACCCCATCTCCTCCACATTGAAAAAATATTTTTTTGGCTTACAATTTGAGTAAACTACAGTCTAGGCCCCCAACAAATTCTAATAAAGGCCCCTAAGCCACTAGAAAAAAAAAACATAAATCCTTTTTTTTATAATATTCTCCTCTCTATCAATCCACACACACATTTTCAATGGTGAAAATCAAAGCTGGAAAACAAAAGTTAAAAACAAAAACATCCTACAATGGATTAATAGTGGTTGTTTTTTTTTCTCATTTGTATTCGTATTTCATTTATATTGGTTTGTTTAAGCTCTTTTATATTTTTTTAGTTATATATTTGGATGATTATAAAGATTAATAACTTCGTTTTATATTATTTAGTAGTATTTATCGTATTAGATTCCATAATTTAATTTATATTACCAAAGCATTGCTCAACCAGTCTAACCTGCTACAACATGCAAGGGTTGGGTTATACTTTTGAATCGGTTTGGTTGGGTTGAAGTTTTTCCAAACTACCATAACTAGGTTGCTTTATAAAAATGTTTCAAACCGTCCAACCCAACCGTATACACCCTATAGTTAAATTTTCTTTTATATTATATGGTGCCCCCAACAACATTTTTTTCTGGATCCGCCACTGCCTGGAAAGTCTGAATTTCAAATGTTAAAGATTAGACTAAACATTTAAACTAATAAAAATAAAGTCCAAAGCTCAAAAAATTACATAAAGAGTTACAAAAATATATTAATAAAAAGCTTTGTTCGGGTTTCGGGTGTGTTTGTGTGATGGGTATGAACACCCTACTGAACCTAGTAACTCGCTTAAAGAGTTGGATTCCAAAGACCAAGTTAGTTCACGTTATGTGAGTCTGGTAGATTTGGAGCTTTTCAGATCGGTTTTTTCGGATTTGGTCGGTTTTGCTCACCTCTAAGCATGAGATGGTTATCGTGAAGAGAAGAACGATCTATATCTTGAGGGGTATAATGATACATCTAACTTCGTTTTACTTAGGCCATCCACATTGGTACCACCCACACCACCTGCATAGACTGCCACCTCAGCGCCACATCAGCTTTACCACTACCTTACCATTACCATACCATTCACCCACACCCGTACCACTCATACCACCTATATATATTTAATACTAAAATATTACTTTATATATATATACATTGTATGTATATATGTGTGTGTTGTTGTTTTATTTGATGAACGGTGAATCCATACCGATCTCGTCCATACCGTTAGCCATACCATCCATCCTCTTTGGTGTTACCGCCGGTACCATAGCGGTACCGGCGCCATACCGCTATGGCCGCGGATGGCCTTAGTTATAGGGAGTAGGAGGGAACAAATATGTTCCACTCTTGTTTTGCTTAGTTTTAGCGTATGTGCATGCCAAACGTGGGACAAACCTATTTTGTTTAGTCTTGTCCATCATGTTTTGCATATCAAAACGCACCCTAAGTTTTGTTAGAAGAGGAGTTTATTACTCTGTCTATTGTTAATTTAAGGTAAAACTTTTATTTGGTTGATTATAAAGTATGATAATTATATATTTTGAAACATTTGTGTGTTATGTTATGTCGATCCTAAGAGGATAACAATGAGCAATAACACATAGGGGATTTGAAGTTTTCAATTTCTTTTACAAAATAGTAACAATTGTTGACGAAGTGATAGATTTACATATAATCGTCCCTTGGCACTTATATCGATATGTTGTTACTAACAAAGCTAAAAAGAAGGTTTTACTTGAAGAATTATAGTTTAAGAGGTCATTTATTTAAACATTTAACCGGTAAGTATTTATTTTTGGATAAAGTTCATTTAGGTTTTGCCTAGACTACATCATTGGCAATTTAGAACAGAAACTGAAAATTTGGCCGTCTGAGACTAAGCCTGGCCACAAGATGCACATGAGGGGATATTAGTAAAACTAAATACTATCATCCATCATATTGGATAATATTTTAGTCTCTTAAAATGGTATCTTATGCAACAATTTATTCGGTAAGTGTTTATCGGATAAGTTTCGCCGATCTCATTTACCGGGTAAGACTCTCAGTTCATGCCAACCTCTTATTTGGTAAGATTTTAGTCCTTGTCGTATTCATCTCCTAAGATAAATTGATCTAATAAATACTTATCCGGTAAACATTAAGCAACGATCTCTAAGTTAGGATATATTTACTATCCGATAAATTTACTAACCGATGAATAAAGCTTAAAAAACCTTGTGTAAACTTCTTTAAGACTTAAGTCTTAAGATTGTGCATTGAAATCATGCACCAAATCAGCCAGAAATATACAATTGCCAGATGCAAAACAATGTTAAAGTTGTTATAATAAAATAACCGTTGAAACTAGATGTAAATTTTTTTGAGAAATTTTAATTTTCTTTTACTTTGTTTTAGAAAAAATTTTAAAATAAAAAATTTAGATTACATTAATACAAAATATTTGTTGGTTGGATGAAAAGTTGGGTAGACATAAAAGGAGAATCATATTGATATGATGGTAATGATTATGATTTCCTGTGGATTAGCCCATCACTTTTCTGGGCCTCTATCTATCTTGAGCCCCTCTTAATCCTACTCCTACTCTTATATCTTACCTACCCATCACAAAATTAAACACTTCTTCCATTGTTTAATCACAAAATCTAACATTTTATCCCAATATTTGTCATATATCCATCATCTCAACATTTAATGTTAAAATAAAAGGCTATGCTAGTGTAAAACGGCATAATGACATATTTGAATCCTAATAAATTCTAACTATATGATAAGAGAGATGGTCTAAAATCGGTTTCAAACTAATTTTAAATTGATCATCTTAAAAAATGAAGTCCGATCAATCTAGATACCAATCAAGGCCCGCTCCCATGGGAACGGTTACAAATCCGGTCATATGTTTTTAAAAATAATTTTACACAAAATATCATATATGCTTTTATAATAACAGATTTTTTAAATTTAATATTAAAATGCACAAAAATGTATCATTTTAGAAGATAAAATATGAAAGTAAAAAAAAAACTAAAGATAACATAGAGTAAATTACAATTCTTGTCCATGTAATTTGTTGAAAATTACTATTTTCATCTATAGGCTTATGCAATTACGATTTTACTTTTCATTCTCCCATGCCTTGGTAATTCATGCAATTTCCTTTATCAACTACCATCAAGCTTGTGGTTATAATATTTTTTGCAGTTTTTATATGTGGTTTACGATTCTTGTTGTTTTCTGTCATTTAAATGTTTGAATAAGAAATAAAAAAGCAATCATGCTACTTCATAGGATCAACATCGGATTTGACTAGTTAAAATTGCGGTTTTAATTGGACAAAATTTGCGACTGTTTCAAAAATAGAGAAATGGTTTCGTAACTTTTACAAATAGGGGACGAGGAGTTCGTATATAAACTTGTGTGATTCACATATTAATTATTTTTAACTAATTCACATATGAACTATATGTTCATATGTGAAACCGTGTAATTCGCCTATGAATTATTTTTAACCGATCCACATACGAACTAAATTAACTAATTCATTTCATATGTGAATAAATAGTTCACATTTGAACTAATTAATGGGTTCACATATGAACATATTCTATATGAATCATGAGTTCACATATTAACTTGTATGTCGTTTATTTGTAAAAGTTATGCAACTACTCATCTATCTTTTGCATACTCATGCGAGAAATTACCCATTGCGCCATATGGATGAATAGAACCATTTTTCTACTTCTCTTTTCTAATACTTATTATTATTATTATTAGAATTGATAAACTCTAATCATCTTTCATAAATTTCAAATCATAATAAATAAACCTTCATTACTTCTATAAAAATTGGTTTACATGGTTTAACTTTTAAACAAAGGTGAACATTGTGTCGTGAACACCGTAGTGAAAAATTTATCGTGGTTGTTTACATACTTGAAATTTCTTAAATAATTTAAGCCTATATAACTATACAAATTATTATATTAGAAATAATAAAGACATTAATGGACAATTATTTTGGTTCGTTAATTAGAATGAAATATATATATATATATATATATAGGGATGAGTTCAAATGTGAACCACTTTTTGGTTGTGAATGTGAGGACAACCGAGAACGTGACACGTGACGGATGACTAGGCGTCACGTCAGGTCCACGGCGGATGACTAGGCGCGATTCATGGGAGGGCATTGAATTAAAGGGGGGGGGGACCGCACTCAAAGCCGCCTTTGTTGACTAGTCTCCGCCACGTGTCGCGCTCTCGTCTGTCTTCACGTTCACAACCAAAAAGTGGTTCACATTTGAACTTTTCTCTCTCTCTCTCTCTCTCTCTCTCTATATATATATATATATATATATATATATTCATTATGATTAGTTTTTAGATTATGAACAAAATGAAATAAAATATTTGTTAAACTAGATGAATAGATATGATTACTTTGGATACTTTGTTAAAATTACATGATTTGTAAATAAAACCTTCCCTATATATACATGTGTGTGTATATATATATAGAAAGAGATTCAAACGAGAATGATAATTTTTTACACGAAAAACATTTTTTATGTACAAAATCATATATGATTCACCACTAACTGTACATTAACAAATTTTTTGCAGCTTAATATATGATTTTGTACGTAAATCATATGTGATTTTATAAATGTTATATATATATATGGTCATTATATAAATTCTATAATATATAGTCATATTCATATCAATCCTTCATTATATATATATATATAGGGGTGGGTTCAAATGTGAACCACTTTTTTGTTGTGAACGTGGGGACAACCGAGTGCGCGACACATGGCGGATGACTAGGCGCCACGTCAGGTCCACGGCGGATGACTTGGCGCGATTCATGGGAGGGCATTGAATTAAAGAGGGGGACCACACTCAAAGCCGCCACGTGTCGCGCTCTCGGCTGTCCTCACGGTCACAACCAAAAAGTGGTTCACATTTGAACTTTCCCCTATATATATATATATATATGGTAGTATTCAAAATGAGAACTCATTTTTTTATTGTAAACATGAGCGGCGAAGACAGCTGAGCGCGTGTCACGTGGCATTTTTTTTATTATTCAGACTACATATGCCACGTGACACCCTCTTAGCTGTCTTTACGTTCGCAATGAAAATTCATGTCGCATGCATACAAGCACATAGACATTAGCTTTTGATCGAGTCCAAACCACCGACTAAAATGTTCAAATTGCATGGAAACACGCGCTTTGGCTATTATTTTGGACCGGACAAGATCACCATACTGTTTTAACCGGTTTGAGCCTTGACATGACATGGGTTTTTTCAACACCCTATTTCCTCTTTATTTCTCTGCTTCTAATCAAACACATTGACAAGCCTTTCTGTTACTTAACTAAAAGCGATGTAACATCACTTGTACCCTTGAGTCACAAGTGTCTCTTTCTCATTGGCATATACAAAACTAAGGATTCAAATCAAATTGAGCAACTAGAATTGAAACTCTAAAACAAAAAAGTAAATTTGGAGATGATGTTTCTAAAGATTCTCAACTAATGATGAATACCAGTTTTCTTTTACTGTAAAATGGTGAAATGCTAGAGAAGCTTTCTTCTATTTCTTGCATTTATTAGTTATTACGGCCATGTAAAATAAAAGGGTTAAGTACACCAAAATGGGTCAAGTACATTAAAATGTATCTAAATTATCACCTTTTATTATGGTGTGTACTTAACTTAAAAATTTATTGTTGTGTGTACTCAACCTAAAAAAACATTATTAAATAAAGAGTTCAGTACAGTAAATGATAAGTTTTTAAGTACAGTAAATGGTAAGTTTTTAAGGATATTAAATGGATACATAGAATGGTAGTTTAGTATTCACATGAATGCAGGTTTGGATTGAGTGATAGTGGTGATGAAGATTTATCGAGCAAGACGAATAGCACTGGTGACCTGGTGATTTAATTTGTGGATGCCAAGTGGTTAGATGGGCAAAATAGTAATTTGAGCTTTTGTCCAAGGTTGTTCCACCTATTTGGGTGGAACAAAAAAACTATGTTTTTGTCCCATGAAAATGAATTTTTGTCACACCTAGTCCAACCTTGTTCTTGCCCCATGTCATGCCAAACATGGTACTTTTTTTTTGTCCCATCCCGTCCCGTCCCATGTAGTCTGCGTACCAAACGCAAACAAAGTGACAACTTTAACAAGTTCAGTCTATATTAAATGGTAAGTTTTTAAGTTAAGTACACATATTGATAAAATATGACAACCTAGATACATTTTGGTGTATTTAGCCCAAAATAGAATTACTTACTCAAGCAACATTAATTAATCTGCAATTCTGATTTCTGCATTATGAAAGATTGAAAGATATCGGCCCACCTCTACAGGGCCTTGCATCAAAATATCCTAATGGGCTATAACTAAAACCATACTATAAAAGTCTTAACAGAAACCAGGTTCCAAATAAATATAGATTGCATTTGGATTTTTGAAGACAACTCTTTATCAAAAGTTAGGGGCTGTTAGGTTGTGGTTTAGTGGGCTATATATCCCATATAGCTTATTCGCTCAGCCAAACTTGGTCTTCAGTTATAGCTTAATCATAAAATAGATGGCTTATTTACCCGGCCCACAAAATAGAGTCGTATGCACTCAACCCATCCTTTTCCCTATTTACCTTTCTAAAATAAACACGCCTTTTCTAGTTTTTTTCCAGGTTTCAAAACATGCTTTCTTCCGGTCTTCCCAGATCGTGAAATCAACCTCCTTTCATACCTTCTTCCTCCTGAAACCGAATCATCTTTGACCGCAGATCCTCATGAAATCGACTTCTTTCATCCCTTCTTACTTTCTCTGGAATCGACTTCCATCATCACAGGTTTTGAGATTTGTCTGGTTCGATTCAAAGAAAAATACCTCTGACAAGGGGGTCGATTTGGTGTTCTCTCTCTCGTTTCCAAAAACCCACGATTTGGTGCTCGATTTTGGGCTCAATTGATGTTCTATCTCTCGATTTGGCTTCTGGATTTCGAAAACAATATGGTTTCTCGATTTAGGGGCTGTTTACCAAATTTTCTATTAAGTCCTGTATGGATAAATGTGTCTGTCTGGTTAAATTTAGGTTGTTTACTTTTTACCTGAATCAACGGTCTGAACAACAAAAATGATTGATCTACCCCTGAATCAGTTTTTGAACATGTTCACCAACTATTAGACTATTTCAATCAAAATCAAACAAAAAAGCTATTATTTATCAAACCAAAACGCTACATTCATCAAATTATTTTAACATTAAAACATATCAAACTATTTAAACATAAACATAAACAATGTTTAATTGATTAAATGAAAAATAAAAAACAAAATACACCTACTAAAACCAAAGCCACTGCAAATCCATAGTTCTTCAAACCAATACCAAATCTACTATTACTCCATAAAAATCGCAGAAAGGAAATTGTTGTGGTGGTGAAATCATCGATTAAAATCGCATAAGGTGAAAGGAGAGCTAGCAAGTAGAAATCACAGAAACAAATCGAAGAAGAGAGGCAGCAAGAGGTTCAGATCACCGGCGCCGACAAGAGCTACTGGCGAGCAACACGGCGAGATCTACCTGTTGTGGACAACGACAGCTAACGACGGCAAGAGGTGTAGATCACCGACGCCAGTAAGAGGTGGCCGACAGTGAGAAAATCATCAGCTGTATTCTTGGAGCTGCTAGGGTTCTTGAGAGAGAGCTAGAGCGTGAATGGTAGTGGTGGCAAGTTTTTTTAAAACCCTTTTAAAAAAACAAGGGTAATTTTGTCCAAAAATTGGCTAAATGGGAACAAGAGTACCCTCCCTTATTGTGCGAATAAGTCGGTTTTTGAGCCATTAAGTCGTAAGTAAACACCTTTATATGTCTGTGCGAATAAGCCAAACTTCCCATTAAGTTCATTAAATCATTAGTAAAAAGCCCCTTAGTGTTCTACCTGTCATTTCACCCATAAACACTGCCTCTTAACCCTCTAATCGAAGTTTGACCATAAACCTCGATACCCCAAACCCTAGCCATTGGTGTACGTGAATCTATTTCTACCTTTCAATCATGTATCAAACACGATTTTAAATTTTGTTAATTTTCATAAATAAATAGATAAAATATTCCTAAAAAAATTGATTTTCTACACATGGTATGTTCCATGCTGTAGATTTCTTCAATGGCAGGTTTCCGTTTTTGATTTTCTGTTTCAACATAATTAATTTGTTCAATGTTATTTTTTAGGAAATAAAATCAAGGGTAAATCAGTCAATTTTGACATTTAGACCATTAATTCAGCACAAACAGACAACTTTATCAATACAAAAAACTTTATCCATACAGGTTTTAATGGAAAACGAACCGAACAACCCCTTACTCTAGTCCCCCTAATTAAGACATATATTAGCATCTCTAACGGCTATGCCACAATTTTTCTAAAAGAGAGTATCTAAAATTAAAATCTCTAAGAAAAATTACACCTGATTCCAGCTATACTATTTTAGCAATTCCAGTGTTAACTATATTATTAAAATATATTCTAAATCCATCATCCCAGTACACCTTTTAGAAAGAGTATAAACTACTATCACGGTCGACTTCATTGGTGAAAACAATTAAAACAATAGATGTCTCTACTTATTGGAGATTTCAGATTTCTATCCTTTGTCTATCACTTTACCCTGGTCCCTGGATCGCTGGAGCAAAAAAGTTCCTAAATCTCCAATTGTTGGTATATGCGCGCCTAGGCTCTAAGGCTCAAGCTCTTGGGCCTTTTTTAAAGTCAAGGCTAGACGTATCCGCAAGGCTCATTAACACATTGCACCTTGGCTGAGGCTCTTTGTGGGGCTAGGCTAGCCATGCCTCATAATAAGTTACTAAAAAACCTAGTCAAACCTTCATATTAAAAATGTTCTCTCATCTAGAACTTCCTAAAAAAAGTTACTAAATAGATGGCATATGCCAAACCCTAATATTGAATACTCAGTCCTTTAAACTTCAAGCCTCTATCGAAGCATTGTTGGTTGTTGCAGTGGAGGCATGTAATTGTGTGTATGTACTGATAAGATGCGCCTTAAGCCCATGCCTCACGCTTAGGCCCCTTTGTGTCTAAGTGCGCATCAAGCCTTAACAACTTTTGTCTCAAAAATCTCTACTTTAGGTCACCCCTGAAACCAAGTATTCAGAGGTTACTTTTATGCATGCTCCTAACTCATATTACACTTGTTCACTACCTTATCTAGTGCTTCTAATCAAGTAATTTCAGCCTCATCCTGATCCTTTTAGTTCTAGCAACTGTATCTCTCACTACAAGTGATACCACATTAAAAAATCTAATGGCATTAGAACGCACTATATAATAACACATAAAATTTTCCCACTGCACAACTTGGTATTCAGGCATTTGTTATTGACACTCGCAAGCAAGACGAAGAGATAGATTGCATTCAGAGTTTCTATAATAAATCTGATCATCATTCATAGATTGCAACTATCTCCAGACTCAGTGGATCCAAGTTCAACTGACAAGTGCCTTCTTACACACATGTGTATCTACTCAGATATCATAATTTAGTAATTTAACCATACCAAATATAGACAAAGGAAGAATCATCAAAAGGTAAGTGAAATACAGCAGAACTTTAAATATATAAGGTTTCTAATACATATGATGAGAAATCCTAGATAAGTTCATAACAAGACATCATAGGAACCCAAAATAGCTGATAGATATCAAATGGCTCCTCAGGCCAACAAAGAGTCATACAACGAGTAAAACACCACGTCAAAACTTACAAAAAAAGGGGTTGCATAAGAAAACATAGATTTCCATAAAACACATCAAAAACAAACAAAAACCGAAACCATACCATTGTAAACGTATCCTGAATCTCCAAACATTTGATTAGTCTGCATCAATTCTACCTCACTGTAACGATATCATCGATCTTCAAAATCATTCGGACACACTCTGTAGCTAGAGAGATAGCACTTGTACTCACAAGCAGTGGCTGCACCACATTCTCCTCCAAAATGTTTGTAATTTGCCCCTTCCTTACATTAATTCCAGCATTGATTTCACCCTGAGCATGCCTGTTTCGAAGCTCTGTCACTATGGCAATTGGATTCAAACCCGCATTCTCAGCCAAAGTGTAAGGAATAACCTCAAGAGCCTCCGCGAAAGATCTTACACAAAAGCTCTCCATCCCCTGCAAAACCTTAGACCATGCACCTAGCTGCCTCGATAGCTCAATCTCTGGGGCCCCACCACCAGCAATCAAGAACTTCTTGTTCACTAAGCACCTCACCACACATAAAGCATCATGCAAACTCCTTTCAGCCTCATCAAGAACCAAAAGATTCGACCCACGAACCAGCACAGTCGTCGTCCTACCCATATCCTTAATCCCAGTAACCCTAACAATCTTCCCATCTCCAAGAGAAACCTCTTCTACCATATCCGCATACCCAAGTTTCTCAGCACGAAAATGCTCAATATTTGCAATCGGTAAGCAATTTAACGTCTTGGTAATGAACTCGATATCATCACGTTCCACATCCTTAATCACCAAAATCTTGGCCTTGGCAAGATAATGCAAAGACAAGTCCGTAACCGCATCCCTCAAAATACTTTTCTGTATCAATAACACGTTACAACCCGTAGCCTTAATCTTCTTAATCATGCCCAAAATGTAAGTCCTTTCCTCTTTCAAAATCCGATCCATTTGCGTGTAATCCGATACTACAATCGACTGCTCGATATCGGTTTTCGGAGGGGAAATCTGGAACTGAATAACAGCAATTTTCGCGTTTTCAACACGAGTAGGGCCACCGGCAGCGTGACTAACCTTCTTATCAAACACTAAACCTTTAACAAGCTCAGTATCATCAACAGTTCCCCCAAGTTTCTTCACAATTTTCACATCCCTAAGATCGACTAAATCCGGTTTCGCAGGATCAACAACAGATAAAACAGAATCAACGGCTAACGGAGCTAAAAGCGTGGAGTACTGCGAAACTACCTTGCTGTTAAGCGAAGTGGATGCCGATTTAACGAGAGACTCCCGGTCCGTAAGCTCGACCGGAACCGCCATCGCCGTAAGGATATCGATCGCCTTCACGGACACTTTATGGAGGGAATCGGAAACAACGGTGGGATGGATTCCGGCGTGGAGGAGAGTTTGGCATTGTTTGAGAAGCGCGCCGGCGATGACGACGACGGTGGTGGTTCCGTCACCGGCGACGACGTCCTGAGACTTGGAGAGCTCGACGAGCATCTTGGCGGCGGGCTGGAGGACCTCCATCTTGTTGAGGATGGTGGCGCCGTCGTTGGTGATGATGACCTCGCCGGAGGCGGTGGAGATCATCTTGTCCATTCCCTTGGGGCCGAGGCTGGTACGGACGGCGTCGGCCACCGATCGGGCGGATTTGATGTTGGCCATGCGGATGTCGTCCTTCCGCTTGTTGTCGACGTAGCTCTCCGTCTTGGAGGAGCGTGGTGCTGGAGCTGCCATGGCCGCCATTAACGTTCAGTGATCAGTTATGTGGAGATCTCGATTGGAGATTTGGGAATGGTGGTGATGGTTGCAGAAACCCTAGGGTTTGATTAAAATGCAAAAGGGCTAAAGAGAAACCCTAGCAGTAGTGAAAGGGAAACAAGTTGCAAATGAGTGATGATATTTTTAACAATGGTTAATGACCAAAAAGCCCTTTTTTATTTGTATTTTGTAAGTTACATTCTTTTTTTTGAAAGAAATTTCTTCCAAGCAATTTTATAAACGAAAAAAGAAGCTAAAACGGCAAACTACAACCAGGTCCAAATCAAGGCCTTCACAAAGCAAAAAAACATCGAAACAAGGCCATACCAAACATACCACAACCAAAATAAACAAAGAGACACAGACAAAAACCAAGAACTAAAGCAAATACTAGTCCGAGAACGCCAATACAGACTCCAAAACAACCAAACCAAGGTCTCCAACCAATAGCTATCCAGCATCATCAACTCTTCTAGTCTTCATCATTCGCCTCCAAACATAACGCATCATGATAATCTCTATAGTCTCCTTAGCACACACACAATATCAGGATGTCGATCCGCTGTAAAAAGTCTCCTATTTCTTTCCTTCCAAATCATGTAAACAGCAGCTGCAAGGCCAATCTTATGAATAAATTTCCTAGGAGGTGCTTGTCCCGACAGTGCAACCGTAATCTCATCCCATAATAGAGGAGCGTCCAACCATCCAATAGTTGTTTTGACCTGTAACCATACACTTGAAGAATATGAGCATTCAAAAAACAAATGATGGTGAGAATCCATGCACAATCCACATAAGCTACACTTCCAATCCGGTGGTTCCTGTTTCCATATATGAGCCGATCCTGTGTAGGCAATCTATAATGACAAGCTAACCATAAACAGAAGGCATGTTTTGGAATGTGACCCGCAAACCATACCGAAGTAGTCCATGGAAATCGATCATAATGGACATCCAACGAATTATAAGCATCTTTAACCGAAAACTGCATTAGCCCGTGATGTCGAGATTGCCAACATACCATATCCGTTGCTTCATCCTCCACTGACGGCAAGGTATGTAACAGAAGATTAGGATACCGATCCACCCAATCAGACGGCCAAGCTCCACCACATACATCAAGAAAGTCCCGCACCGTTGTAGAGGTATTAAAACCTTGACCATGTATACGTCTATAAGTGATCATCGAAACAAGGGGACCGCAATCCAGCCAAGAATCTTCCCATGCATGCGTGCTACGTCCATCTCCAATAGTCACTTTAATATGCGGTCGAATGACACCAAGCAAATCCATCATTTTCCGTAAAACCCACGACCAAGCATTGGATTTACGAATAACCCATAAATTTGATGAATGAACATTCAAACTCCGCACCCAAGCGACCCATAAAGTTGGTCGAGCAACTAAAATATCCCAGATATTCTTAGTTATCAACACACGATTCCAAATAGTCAACCTTTTAAAACCGAGACCTCCACAATCCCTTGGACGACATACACCACTCCAAGCTATTCGGCACTTACCTTGCACCGCATCACCTTCAGCCCACAAAAACACGCGCAAAATACCTTCCAAATCATGTATAACCGAAGAAGGGAAGACATAAATAGCCATCCAATACAACTGTAGCGATTGTAGAACTGAGATGATTAGTTGCCTCCTCCCACCAAAAGATAACTGTTTCATTTTCCAATTCTGAACTCTTTGTTTTACACAAGAAACAAGCCCCCATAATCTGATACCTTAAGAAAAACTGGAGACAAAGGAACACCACGGTATCGTATAGGGAAAGTACCCATCCGAAATGGCAAGTAAGAAAGAATAGCAGCTTTGGTCGATTCTGTTAGGATTGTGTGCGAGACAGTAACAGGGTTACCATGTCCAATGTTATAAGACACTAGTAGGTCACACCGTTGCACACCTAATTGAGAATTTGTGTGTAAGAGATAAATGAGAAGAGAGAGAAATAAATAATTATTAGTTAAATAATTATTTACTAATTCTAATTAATCAGTAAATTAATTAATTAAGGGATTAATTAATTAAGGGATTAATTAATTAAGGAATTAATTAAAGGATAATTATAAAAGGAATTGCAATCTGATTAAAACACTGCCTTATTATAACCTATAAATAAAGGGTTAAAAGGCTTGATAATCAGTTAATAATTTCCTACGAAAACTTTCTCTCTCTCAAAACCGTCGCCTCTCTCTCTCTCACATCGATCGGATTTTTCCGATCAGTCACGGTGGTCTAGCAACCCTCTCGCGTGGTGTCAGTAGCGGTGTACCCCCTGCTCGCTTTCCGAAGAACTAATCGCATAAAGGTAAACTATCAAACCTACTTTGATTGTATCTGATTAGGTTTAAGTTGGGTCCAGTTTTGGGAATCGTTTTTGTTATCCGCTGCACACCGTTAGTGCCTACGGTTCCCAACAGTGGTATCAGAGCCACTTCTTAAACCTACAGATCAGGTTTATCTGTTAAATTAGGTTTATTAAAGATTCGTTTTTGTATGCCTATATAATTGCAAAAATTGATTTTTCGAAAAACCTAATCGGTGGTGGAACGGCGGCAGTTAGCCATCCGTCCCACCAAACCACCGTAAACGACCGACCGGCTCCACCACAGTTGGTGGTGGTCGCCGGCTGCCCACATACCGCAACCACAACCGCCGCACCACAGTTGGTGGCCGCGGTTGTGGTCGATTGCAACCACCACACCACCGATTTGTGGTGGTGGTGGTATCGATCAAGAACGAACCGCCGCACCACCGTACGTGGTGATGGCGGTGATCGTGGCGTCGATTAGGGGCGAAAGCCACACCACAGCGATGGTGGTGGTGGCGATTGCTTGGTGAAACAACCACCAGCCGGCGGCGGTGGCTATGGCTGCCGTCGTTAGCAGTGGTGGTAGTGGCATACGGTTCGCCGGTGGGGGCGGCGGTGGTGGTGGCAGACGCTACTGTTGCTGCCGTCGATTGGAATCTCCACCACATGCGACGGTGGTGGCTGTTCTGTTGCCGCCGTCGTGGTGGTGATGGTGTTTTTTTTGTTTTAAACACGCCGGAAAAACGAACGGCGGCGGTGGCGATAGCCGCTGCCGTCGTCGTCGACCGTTTCGTTGGATCACCTAAGTGGCGATAGTGGCCGATTGGTTGCCGTCGTCGCGACTATGGTGGTGGCGTCGAGCCGCTGCCATCGTTCGATGGTGCTAAGCGGCGGCGGCGGTGGCATAAGACGCTGTTGTCGTCGCCGGCGACTAATTAGAGGGTGGTGGTGGTCGATAACCACCACAATGGGGTATTGGCCACCACCGGAATCAATTTCCGACCAAAGGAAGCGGTGGTGATGGTGTTTACACTATTGCTGTCACCGATATTTGAACCAGCTCGCGCCGCGAATGGTGGCTTCGCGCCGCGAGAAGCGACCTTCGTGCCGCGAGCAGTGGCTTATGGTGGTATCTGTTGTTTTCCGGACAACGACCAGAGCGGGAGCGGCGGCAGGTAGCTGTTGCTATTCGCAGTAGGTGGTTCCGGATAAGGGTTTAGGCCAGATAGGTTTAAAACCTTAGTTTTTGTTTTTGTTAAAATTAATTTAGTTTAATTAATTTTATTAAATTAGAAACTAGTTAAGTTTTTGTATTAATGTCGTAGTCAAACCCTTTGACCCGTGGTTGTGCTTTTCTTTATACACATGTTCTTTTATTATTGCTGGTTACGGGAGGCCTGCGTGCCATTTACAACCCGGTTTTTGTAATGTAATTTTTCTTTATAAATAAAATAAACCGAAGAAACCCGAAGATGGAGCCAAGGAGATAAACCATGGAGCTTGGAGCCAGTGGGAGCGCCGAGAAAATTTGTCCCTTAGGAATAAAGACCGTCATTTTGTGTTGGCTCACGAAATGGCAATAGTAAAAGGTTTTTGACTATGACATGTTTTAATGTGTGGTTGTTTATATTTATCAGTTATATAAATTGCGTGGTTGTTTTAGTTACGTAATTTTTAAATATAAACGCTTTTTAAAATTAAATGTTTTAAAAGTAAAATTGGATACAAATACAGTTTGTGTTTGGATCCAAAGTTTTTGAAAACTGACATTTATGACCCTTGTTAAAATCATAGATTAGTAAGTGCAACCCACTTTAGGGGCACCTCCGGTGTAAGGTACATAGGGCGTTGTAAGTGCACACACTATGAACGCCCGTGTTCAAACCGAAACTGGAGGGTGATAAAACTCTGCGAATTATCTCCGGGGGGTACCGGCCAGGGTTTGTCCAGGTCCCGGGTGGTGCAGTCTATTTTGGTAATTATTTATTCACTGGGTGGTACCAGGCCAAAATGCACGGATTATATATCCGATGTCCCGACGATCTAGAAGTCGTATTAAAATGCGATTGGTATATTTTTACCTGCCATAAATCGCATGAGTCGGTTTGACATGATCACATGCTTCCGACACATGTGAAATATGGATTCTAGTCTAATAAATTTATTTTAAGGGTAATAATTTATTAGAATTTTGTAATTATAAACTAAAATTGGAATTTGTTCTTAATTTGTAGATGTCGAAATCTGTAATTCCGTTTTATACCCCTGAGGAATCTCTGAGACTCATCAACTGTAAATGGAAGCTTACAGGCCAAAATTTTCCAGTTTGGAAAATGCACCTTGACAATGTCTTGCGTGCACAGGGTAAGCTGTATGCTCTGGAGAAACCTGTTTCACGACCAAAGAGTAATTCTCCGGAGAGGGATTTTACTCAATACTTTAAATATTTGGCAGATAAATCGGATGTAATGTCCATTCTGATTTTCTCTACGTCACCCGAGTTCACGGGAGATTTAAGAGTTAAATACTGTCACGAGGTTGTGAAAGATATGGAGAACCAGTTAGGTCTCTATAAGCACACAGGTAAACTTCTGATCATGCAAGAGATTTTTTCACTGAAGCTGAAAAAGGATCAGTCTGTTAAAGACCATCTTATTGAAATGAGAAGGCTCTTTAAATGTTTATCGCGTTTGGGATACAAGATGACTCAGGAAGAGTTAGGGGCTGTTTACCAAATCTTGTCTATCTGTCTGTATGGATAAATTTGTCTGTCTAGAAAACTTTGTCTGTCTGTATAAATTGATGATGGTGTTTACTCTTTCATCTGAATCAACAGTCTGAATAGTACAAATGACTGATTTACCCTTAACTATAGATATATAAGTTATTTATTTTTTAAATAAATTTATATTTCTTAAACACAATATTATTCAAACAACAAAGCATGTTCTTATAAATTGGTTGATTAATCCAAAAATCAAACATAAATTCATATAACTTATCTCAAAAGAAATTCATTCCACTTGTCAAAAAAATTGCATTCCACATGTTAAAGAGTTTATCAATTATCTATTATAAATAAAGAAAAAGAAAAGCCCTATTTGTAAAATGAAGAAAAAAATACAGAGAAACAATACGTCAATCCATTTTTGAAGCGAAGAAGAAAAAAAGGGGAAAGCCCTGGTTACATAGAAAAGGAAGAGAAGAGGGAAAATATTTAGAAGAAAAGTGGAAACTCCATTTTTGCAGCAAAGGGAAATTACACCAGAGCAACAGGACCCTACGAAATCGAACGAATATGGGGGAGGAATCAGAGCAGAGCAGAGCTGCAAGTAACGCCGGTGAGCACGCCGGCGAGCATCAGGTGGTGGAGAGTGCGCTAGGGTTGAAGAGGGGGAAGAAGACAATGTTGAGGAGGAGAGACGACTACTCTTTTTTTTCCTTCTAAAACCTTTCTTTTTCTAATAAGGGTATTTTTGTAAAAAATTTGTCTGAATGGGGACAAGTGCCCCTAACCTACTGTGCGAATAAGCTCATGTATGAGCCATTAAGTCATAAGTAAACACTCATAAACGTCTGTGCGAATAAGCCGTTTTTCCCATTAAGCTCATTAAGTCATTAGTAAACACACCCTTAGTGTATCTCATGTGGTTTTCCCTCACGAAAGAGATTCAAGACACAGCTAGTGCCTATATGAAGGAACCAAAGAATGACGTGGATAAAGTTCATGAAGATATTCTGGCCAGTCTAGAGCCAGTACCGGAACCTGCTGATCTCATGGATACTGATGTGATTGATGAGCTGGGAGATATGAGTTGCCCAGAATGCGGCAGCGAGGATATTTGCGAGCACTCGATGAATATCGACCAGATAGAGATCGGTTTACCCGATGCTCCAGGTATCTTTATGATAGATTGCTTAATCACTTCTTATGAATCATGGGTAATTGATACAGGCAGTGGTAACCACATTTGTAATCATTTACAAGGATTCACTAGAAGAAAGACTTTGAGGAAGGACCGTTCGAACCTACGAGTTGGCGAAGGCACTCCGCTGATTGCTGAAGCAGTAGGATCTTATAGTCTTAGTTTACCCTCGGGTCTAGTTTTGGAACTGGATAATTGTTATTATATTCCAAATATGATTAAGAATGTTTTGTCTTTTGATTTGTTAGTAGACCAAGGATTTTATTACAAATACGATTATAAAATGATTTCTGTCTTTAAAAATAATATCTTCTATTTTAAAGCAACACCTGTGAATGGTCTATATACAGTAAATCTACAAGACAACAGTAGTGAAATCTATCATATAAGTAAACGATCCAAAGACATCGAGGATCAAACTTACCTTTGGCATTGTCGTTTAGGCCACGTAAACAAGAAACGCGTTGAACTACTCCTAAAAAGAGGTTTTCTCGGAACTTTCGATTATAAACCTTTTGATAATTGCGAGTCTTATTTATCTGGCAAAATGACAAAGCAACCTTTCAACAAAGAAAATGAAAGGGCTACTGACTTGTTAGAAATAATCCACACAGATGTGTGCGGACCATTTAGTCATGTGGCAAGAGGAGGATACCGGTACTTCATTACCTTTACTGACGATTTCAGTAGGTATGGTTATGTCTATCTTATGAGACATAAATCTGAAAGCTTTGAAAGATTCAGAGAATTTCAGAATGAAGTACAGAATCAACTTGGCAGAAAGATCAAGTTTTTACGGTCGGATCGCAGAGGCGAATATCTTAGTGACGAGTTTGACAATCATCTGATGGAGTGTGGGATTGTATCCCAACTCACACCTCCGTATACACCTCAGATGAATGGTGTGTCAGAAAGGAGAAATCATACTTTACTTGATATGGTACGAACGATGATGTGTCACTCTACGCTGCCAATGTCATTCTGGGGACATGCGCTCGAAACAGCAGCACACATACTGAACAAAGCGCCAACAAAGTCGGTAGAAAAGACTCCATATGAATTATGGAAGGGTAAGAAACCCAACATATCTTTCCTAAGAATTTGGGGTTGTGAGGTTTACGTCAAACGACCCACCTCAGAAAAACTCAAACCCAAATCCGACAAGTGTTTCTTCGTTGGATATCCCAGGACCACCGTGGGATATTATTTCTACAACCCTGAAGAGAACAAAGTCTTTGTTGCTCGAAATGGAAAATTTCTGGAAGAAAAGTTTCTCAGTTCTGGGAATACCAGAAAGGATGTAGATCTACAGGTAGTAGACGAAGAAAACACTACACCAATTGTTGAGCCAGAAATTCAACATGAGAATGTTGAACCTCAATCAGAACCGATTGAGGAAGTGCAAACACAGGACCTTCGCAGATCCAGTAGGGTGAGACAAGAACCAGATAGGTATCTTGGGTTTCTAGTCTCTTAGGACAGCAAAGACTTGAATGAACCAACATCCTATGGAGAAGCTGTGTCAGGCAATGAGTCTGAACAATGGCAGGAAGCCATGAAGGCCGAGATGCAATCCATGTACGACAACCAAGTTTGGGAGTTGACTGATTTGCCACAACACTGTAGAGCTGTTGGGCGCAAATGGGTTTTCAAGAAGAAAACCGACATGGATGGGAATGTACACACTTTCAAGGCCAGACTGGTCGCAAAAGGGTTCACGCAAACTCATGGTATCGACTATGATGAAACCTTTTCGCCAGTGGCCATGCTAAAGTTAATTAGGATTCTTATGGCCATTTCAGCGTACTTTAACTACGAGATCTGGCAAATGGACGTCAAGACAGCCTTTCTGAACGGAAAGTTAACAGAAGACGTCTATATGGAACAACCAGAGGGGTTTGAAGATCCTAAGAATCCTAATAAGGTGTGTAAACTGCTAAAATCAATTTATGGATTAAAGCAAGCATCTCGAAGCTGGAACTTACATTTTGATGAGCGAATCAAAGAATTTGGTTTCACCAAAAGTGAGTTCGAGCCGTGTGTCTACACTAAGTTCAGTGGGAGCGTAGTAACCTTCTTGGTCTTGTACGTAGATGATATTCTACTCATAGGAAACGATGTTCCAACTTTACAGAGTGTAAAGAGTTGGTTAAGCAAATGTTTCCAGATGAAAGACCTTGGAGAAGCCGCTTATATACTTGGCATAAAGATCTACAGAAACAGATCCAAGCGGCTTATCGGACTTAGCCAAAGTACATACATTGATAAAATCCTGAAGGGATTCAGGATGGATGAATCCAAGAAAGGATTTATCCCGATGCAACATGGCATAGTGTTAAGTAAATCACAATGTCCTGTTTCTAGTCAAGATCAGGACAGAATGAAATCGGTTCCATATGCTTCAGCAATTGGATCGATTATGTACGCCATGTTATGTACCAGGCCCGATGTTGCTTACTCAGTAAGTGTTACGAGCAGATATCAACAGAATCCAGGAGAACCTCACTGGGTGGATGTCAAGAACATTCTCAAGTATCTGAGAAGAACGAAAGACATGTTCTTGGTCTTTGGAGGATCTGAGGATGAAATCAGCATCACAGGATATTCTGATGCTAGTTTCCAGACCGACATAGATGATTTTAGATCACAGTCAGGGTACGTTTTTACTCTAAACGGAGGGGCGATCTCGTGGAAGAGCTCAAAGCAGGACACAATTGCAGATTCAACTACAGAAGCAGAGTACATTGCAGCATCTGATGCGACAAAGGAAGCTGTCTGGCTAAGGAATTTTCTGTCGGATCTCAGAGTGGTTGCCAGTATCTCTAGACCGATTGATATATTCTGTGATAACTCGGGAGCCGTGGCGCAAGCAAAGGAGCCTAGAGAACATCACAAGTCAAGACATGTGCTCAGAAAATATCACCTTATCCGAGAGATCATTGGAAGAGGAGATGTAAGAATATGCAAGATTCCAACAGAAGAAAATGTCGCAGATTCGCTGACAAAGCCACTAGCAAGGGTGAAGCATGAAGCGCATGCAAATTCCGTAGGGATGCAGTACCTGGAAGCCAGTAGCTAGTTTTTAGTTTATTAATTATTACTATAGTTTAATTTTGAACAATTCAATCATGTAAATTTTTCAGTGTGATAAAATAAATGGAGGTTTTAATTCATGATTGTTCTAAATTAACTATTTTTCGCATATTTAACGTATCCATGATTTTACAAAGTTTTGTATGAAATCTAAATTTCCGTAGCCACTTATTGAAATGGGAATTTCAATAGGGAGTTTTACGCTATTATAAATACTTGATGATTTATTCGAAGTAGAGAATAAAAGCACGAGTGATGTGACCAAGTATTTATAGATACTCATCAGAGTGTTTGGGTATTGGAAGTGACCAGTAATCAAGTCTGCTTCATGGAGCCTCAGTCATAAGCATTGACTTGATAGGTTGTCCTTAGACCTGAGATACTTGGTTAGGGAACATGAGGACTGCTGTACTCTTAGCACGTCCTAACGCTGCACCGTAACAGGGCGGCCATACGGGACGTGACTAGATGCAGCGGAAGCCGTGGATCCAAATGCAAATAGTCAAGAAGGGATTTGCACCTCTTTCAAAAGAGAGATATTTTCGGGCCCCTTGACGATTAAGATTGGCAGAAAACGCGTGGCCACACTCGGATAAAATAACAGGTGTTATTTAGTAATATCCGTTACTGCAGGCAATCGAAATCAGAGTCAAGAAATACTTGATTTTAAGAAATGAATCCTCCACTCCATGTCTTAAAATCACTTTAGAAATATCGTGTGCAAAAGGAATGAACCTGTGTACAAATTCAACCGAGAATTGTATCTCTGGATATAAGAGATCTTATAACCTGGTTAACCTAAGTGTCTGGCTAGGGACCTCCTTAGGCTAATGGTAACAAGCATAGTTACATGTCTAGCACAAGTGGGAGTCTGTTAGGATTGTGTGCGAGACAGTAACAGGGTTACCGTGTCCAATGTTATAAGACACTAGTAGGTCACACCGCTGCACACCTAATTGAGAATTTGTGTGTAAGAGATAAATGAGAAGAGAGAGAAATAAATAATTATTAGTTAAATAATTATTTACTAATTCTAATTAATCAGTAAATTAATTAATTAAGGGATTAATTAATTAAGGAATTAATTAAAGGATAATTATAAAAGGAATTGCAATCTGATTAAAACACTGCCTTATTTTAACCTATAAATAAAGGGATAAAAGGCTTGATAATCAGTTAATAATTTCCTACGAAAACTTTCTCTCTCTCTCAAAACCGTCGCCTCTCTCTCTCTCTCACACATCGATCGGATTTTTCCGATCAGTCACGGTGGTCTAGCAACCCTCTCGCGTGGTGTCAGTAGCGGTGTACCCCCTGCTCGCTTTCCGGAGAACTAATCGCATAAAGGTAAACTATCAAACCTACTTTGATTGTATCTGATTAGGTTTAAGTTGGGTCCAGTTTTGGGAATCGTTTTTGTTATCCGCTGCGCACCGTTAGTGCCTACGGTTCCCAACAGATTCAGGCACATTACCAAAGAAAACATCACTTTTGGCCAAGTTAGGAGATAAACCCGCTCTTTTCTCAAACAGGAAAAGCGCCCTCCTTAGAACCTCCACCGACGCAACATCTCCACCTGTAAATACAAACAAATCATCTGCAAAACACAAATGTGTAAGCTCAATATCCGAACAACCCGGATGATGCTCAAATCGGTTGGCTTCCGCAATACACTGCTTAAACGTCATAGCAAAACCTTCCATAACAAGAGTGAAAAGATAGGGTGATAATGGATCACCCTGTCTAATACCCCTCTTACCATGAAAATGACCCCATGATTATCCATTCACAGCAACTGAATAAGTAGTAGTAGATAACATCTCCTTTCTCCAAGAAACCAGCACCGGATGAAACCCAAATCCCTCCAACATATTGATAAAAAATCGCCAATCAACCATGTCATAAGCTTTCCTCAAGTCAACCTTAAAAGCACATCTTGGCTTCCCAGAATTCAAATGATACCCAATGACTAGTTCATGAGCCATTAGTATATTATCCACACTCCGTCTACCTGGAATAAACGCTGACTGCGAACGATCTACTAAACCGTCTAAAAAAGACTTCATTCAGTTTACAATTATCTTGGATATACGTTTATATAGTACGGAACAACAAGATATAGGTCTGAAATCCGAAACCGAACTAGCATTAGGTGTCTTAGGCAACAAACAAATTAACGTATGATTAAGCTCTTTTGCAAGATGTCCTCGATAGAAAAAGTTGTGAATAGCCACAGTGACATCCGAACCCACTACCTCCCATGCCACCTTAAAAAACGGGGATGTGAAACCATCAGAACCGGGGGCTTTATCCTTACCAATTTGGAACATAGCATCACGAATTTCAGAATCCAAGATTGGTCTAATCATAAAAAGCGCATCTGCTAAGGATAATTTGTTCTGAAAACACTCCGGAGGAATCACCGAATCTACTGAATCATCACAAGTACCTAAATATAGGGATGGTGATTTTCCTCGACCCGGTGGGGAACCCGGTTCACCCTCCCTGAACGGGGCCGGGGATTCCCCGGAAAAACGGGTTTCGAGGACGTGGGCGGGGATACCCGGTTGGCTAGAAGCGGGGCCGGGGCCGGGGACGGGTGAGGGGTCCCCCGCCCCACCTGTACCCGGTATATATATATACACTTTTAATTTTTATATTTTTATATATAATATATTATTATATTTACTTACTAGTTATACTTATACTATTATACACGGATAGTCTTATATGCTCTCAATCAGAAATCATATTCTCACCTAAGTAAGGGCAAGGCAGTAAGGCTACTGACTTTCAATTTCATTCCCACAAATCGCAAAGGTAATGTAAGTTAATATATATATAATATTAATTTTGATTGTTTAGATTTTAATCTTTAGGTGATGTATTTTGATTGGTAAAATTTTCATTTTTTATAAGTAAGCACGTTAGAACCGGGTCGGGGACCGGGTCTAAATCGGGGAGTTTGACCGGGTAATTGATCGGGGACGGGTGTGAGATCCCCGTACCCGGACGGGGGGCGGGGCGGGTACGGGTACGTGTATTAAAAAGCGGGGCGGGGCGGGTAAGGGGATCCCCGCCCCAAACCCTGCCCGTTACCATCCCTACCCAAATACCCTTTCAAATGATCAACGAAAGCAAGAGGCACATCCTCATCATAAACAAAAACACCATCAGATCTACTAATCGAACGTACCTGATTGATATGCCGCTTCTCCCACACTACATTGTGGAAAAACCGCGTATTAGAATCCCCCTCCCGTAACCAATGCACTTTAGCACGTTGTCTCAACGCCACATTCTCATCTCTACAAACCTGCTGATACGCCACTCGAATTGTAAGTTACATTCTTGGTGCTTGTGGTTTACACAAAATCAATTCGTGGGGAGTAAACTCTAAGGTGACGTTTGTTTTTTAAAGAGGTGCTGAAGTCTGAAATCTGTTTTCACCTCTGATTTTTTAGAGGTGATGCTGAAATCTGAAATCTGAATCAATTAGACTGTTTGTTTTTGTAAACTTTCAAACATCTAAATACATATAAATTGACAATTATTTCTCTTAGATTAATTTATGAAATCATCAGTTAGTTTTAAATAAATTATACTACCATCCATTCTTAACACATTCAAAAGTTCAACTTAAATACGTCAATTGATTCAAATACAATAGAAAACATGAACAAAGTCTCGTAACAACTAAAATCACTCTCCATTTTGCATTAGTTGTGTCGCAATTTCTTCTCTTAAAGTAGCCATATATGTTTGATCGTATTCCCATGCGATTGAACCTCTTCGGCGATATCTTCGCCATTGTCCCCTTGCTCAGTGTTTTGATCGTATTCATAAAATAACTCATCACTTAAGCCTCCCTTTCGTATGAAGTTGTGAACCGCAAAACATGCAATAACGACGTCTCTTTGAACCTTAAGTGTAAATGGTGCCATTCTTTTCAATATTGGAAAACGTGCTTTCAGAACACCGTACGAGCGTTCAATAACATTTCTTAGTTTTGCATGAGAATGATTAAACTTTTCATACTTGTTCGTTGCATGTCGACGACGAAAATCTCCCAACCAATATCTAACATTACGATACAATGCCATAAACCCTCGAGTTTTCATATATGCAACATCACATAGATAATATTTAACTGAAAACAATAATAAAATAGTTATTAATGTGAATATAGTAATATATTATCTTTAAATCGTTAGTATACTTGGAGGAGGAAATGAAAATCCAATAGCACCATCGGTTAAAGCTTCGGACAAAACTCTAGAATCATGTGTAACCCCTTCCCAACCGGCAACAACAAAGGTAAAAACCATATTAAAGTCACAAATTGCCAAAACATTTTGATAACATTCACCCTTTCCTCGGCCTCTGTATAAATGTTGTTAATGAATAGGGACGATAGCATGTATTAAAGTTCAGTCAAGGGCACCAATTGCTCCCTACATTAAAGTGTTGGGAATTGCAGACAAAAACAAATATGCACAGCGGAATAAAACAGAATTCCCAAACCAGAAGATCCATCCCAAACAGGTTTAGATACAATTTCAAGGGGGTTTAGAATAATACCTTATCAGATACAAAAACGGTTTCCGGAAAGCTAACGGGGAATACACCGCTACTGCACCACCACGAGAACCGCTGCTAGACCGCCTTAGGATTACCAAAAACTCGAAAAACCGAAAACCCGGTTGAGTGTGTGTGTGGGACGATTTGGGAGAGGGAGAGAAAGAGGTTTGGCTTTTTCTTTTTCTCTAAGTTACTAATGAGATTGCAATTAGAAAACCTATTAGGTTTACCATATATTTATATTAGTAAATATGGTAATGTCCTAATAGAAAAGCCCGTTTAATTATCAAGCCCGATAGGCTTTAATTAAACCTTTCCATATATTAATTTACTATTAATATATATCCATAAATAAATAAATAGATTTATCTATTATTTATTTTTCTCTCTTAATTAATTAATTATACCAATTAATTAATTCCACACAACTGGTAAATCCAAATGATCTCTATTCGGGTGTGTAGCAGTGTGACCCACTAGTGCCTTATAACATTGGACACGGTAAACCTGTTACTGTCTTGCACATAATCCTTTCAGACTCCCACTTGTGCCAGACAAGTAACTCTACTGTCACCATTAGCCTAAGGAGGTCCCTAGCCAGACACTTAGGTTAACCAGGTTATAAGATCTCTTATATCCAGAGAAACAATTCTCGCTAGAATTGTACACAGGTTCATTCCTTTTACACGCGATATCTCTAAAGTGAGTTTTAGACATGGAGCGGAGGACTTCAATCTTAAACTCAAGTTTTCTTGACTCTGATCTCGATTGCTTGCAGTAACGGAACTTACCAAATAACAACTGTTATTCTATCCGAGCGTGGCCACGCATTTCTGCCAATCTCAACCGTCAAGGGGCCCGGAAATATCTCTCCTTTTACAGAGGTGTAAATCCCTTCTTGACTATCTGCATCTGGTCACATGGCTTCCGCTGCATCTAGTCACGCCCCGTATGGCCACCCTGTTACGGCGTGGCGTTAGAACGTGCTAAGAGTACAACAGTCCTCACATTCCCAGACCAAATATCTCAGGTCTAAGGACAACCTATCATCAAGTCAATGCTCATGACATAGGCTCCATGGAGCAGACTTGAAACTGGTCACTTCCAATACTCAAACACTCTGATGAGTATCTATGAATGTTTGGCCACATCACTTGTGCTTTTACTCATTACGTTGAATAAACCACCAAACACCCATAATAGCGTTACAATCCTGCTAAGGTTCCCACCTTAACAAGTAGCTACGGAACTTTTAGATTTTACTTACAAGACTTGTATATATAAAATCAGGGATGACTAAATATGCTAAAACTGGTTAATTTGAGACAATCATGAAAAATCCTCCTTATTTCCATCACACAGTGAAAATAATAAAACGTACACGATATTTAGTCTCAAAAATTAATCCACGGTAATAATCAAAAACTAAAACTAGCTACTAGTGTCCAGGTACTGCATCCCAATGGAATTAGCATGTGTCTCATGCTTCACTCTAGCTAGCGGCTTTGTCAGTGGATCCGCTACGTTCTCGTCCGTCGGAATCTTGCATATTCTAACGTCTCCTCTTCCGATGATCTCTCGGATGAGGTGAAACTTCCGAAGTACATGTCTCGACTTGTGATGCTCTCTAGGCTCCTTAGCTTGCGCCACAGCCCCAGAGTTATCACAATAAATATCCACCGGTCTAGAGATACTGGCTACAACTCTTAGATCCGTGATAAAGTTCCTGAGCCAGACCGCTTCCTTTGCTGCGTCTGAAGCTGCAATGTACTCGGCTTCGGTGGTAGAGTCTGCTATCGTGTCTTGCTTCGAGCTTTTCCACGAGATCGCTCCTCCGTTTAGGGTAAAAACGTACCCTGACTGTGATCTGTAATCATCTCTGTCGGTCTGGAAACTAGCGTCTGAATAACCAGTGACACTAATCTCATCCTCAGAACCTCCAAAGACCAAGAACATTTCCTTTGTACGCCTCAGGTATTTCAGAATGTTCTTGACAGCCACCCAATGGGCTTCACCTGGGTTTTGCTGGTATCTGCTCGTTACACTTACTGAGTAAGCAACATCGGGCCTGGTACATAACATGGCATACATGATCGATCCAATTGCCGAAGCATATGGTATCGATTTCATCTTGTCTTTATCTTGACTAGATTCGGGACACTGTGCTTTACTTAGCACTATACCATGCTGCATTGGGATAAATCCTTTCTTGGATTCATCCATCCTGAATCGTTTCAGGACTTTATCAATGTATGTACCCTGACTAAGCCCGATAAGCCGCCTAGATCTATTTCTGTAGATCTTTATACCAAGTATATATGCGGCTTCTCCAAGGTCTTTCATTTGGAAACATTTGCTTAACCAAGCTTTAACACTCTGTAAAGTTGGTATGTCATTTCCAATAAGTAGAATATCATCTACATATAAGACCAAGAAGGTTACTATGCTCCCACTGAACTTTGTGTAAACACATGGCTCAAACTCACTTTTGGCAAATCCAAATTCCTTGATTCGCTCGTCGAAATGTAAGTTCCAGCTCCTAGATGCTTGCTTTAATCCATAAATGGATTTTAGCAACTTGCACACTTTATTAGGATTCTTTGGATCTACAAAACCTTCTGGTTGTTGCATGTAGACATCCTCTGTTAACTTCCCATTCAGGAAGGCTGTCTTAACATCCATTTGCCAAATCTCATAGTCAAAATATGCTGAGATGGCCATCAGAATCCTAATGGATTTTAACATAGCTACTGGCGAGAAGGTTTCATCATAGTCGATGCCATGAGTCTGCGTGAAACCTTTCGCGACCAGTCTAGCCTTAAAAGTGTGCACATTTCCGTCCATGTCAGTTTTCTTCTTGAAAACCCATTTACGCCCAACAGCCCTACAGTGCTGGGGTAAATCTGTCAACTCCCAAACTTGGTTGTCGTACATGGACTGCATCTCCGCCTTCATGGCTTCCTGCCATTGCTCAGACTCATCGCCTGATACAGCTTCTCCATAGGATGTAGGCTCATTCAGGTCTCCACCGTCCTGGGAGACTAGAAATCCAAGATACCTATCTGGTTCTTGCCTTATCCTAGTGGATCTGCGAAGGTCCTGTGTTTGCACTTCCTCAACCGTCTCCGGTTGAGTCTCAACATTACCTTGTTGAGTGACTGGCTCAACAATCGGTTCAGGTGTTTCTTCCTCTACTACCTGTAGGTCTATATCATTTCTGGTGTTCTCTTGACTGAGAAACTTTTCTTCCAGAAACTCTCCATTGCGAGCCACAAATACTTTGTTCTCGCTAGGATTATAGAAGAAGTATCCCAGTGTGTTCTTGGGATAGCCTACGAAGAAACACTTGTCTGATTTGGGTTTGAGTTTCTCCGAGGTTGTACGCTTAACGTATACCTCACAACCCCAAATCTTCAGAAAAGACAACTTAGGCTTCTTGCCTGTCCATAGTTCATATGGAGTCTTTTCCACCGATTTAGTTGGCACTTTGTTCAGTATGTTTGCTGCTGTTACGAGCGCGTGTCCCCAGAATGATACTGGTAACGTGGAACGACACATCATTGATCGTACCATGTCAAGCAGGGTACGATTCCTCCTTTCTGACACACCATTCATCTGTGGTGTATACGGAGGGGTGAGTTGTGAAACAATCCCACACTCTCTTAAATGACTGTCAAATTCCAGGCTAAGATATTCTCCACCACGGTCTGACCTTAAGAACTTGATCTTCCTGTCAAGTTGATTCTGTACTTCACTCTGAAACTCTTTGAATTTCTCAAAAGCTTCAGACTTATGTCGTATCAGGTAGACATACCCATACCTACTGAAATCGTCAGTAAAGGTAATGAAGTACCGGTATCCTCCTCTCGCCTCATGACTAAAAGGTCCACACACATCAGTGTGTATGATCTCCAACAAGTCATTGGTCCTTTCATTGTCTTTGTTGAAAGGATGCTTTGTCATCTTGCCCGACAAACAAGATTCGCAATTACTAAAGGGCTTAAAATCGAAAGTCCCTAGAAGTCCTCCTTTCTGGAGTAGTTCTACGCGTTTCTTGTTTATATGTCCGAGTCGACAATGCCAGAGGTAAGTTTGATCCTCAATGTCTTTGGATCTTTTACTTATATGATAGATTTCGTTGTTACTTTCTTGGAGATTCAATATGTATAGACCATTCGAAGGAGTTGCTTTGAAATAAAACATGTCATTTTTAAAGCAAGAAATCATTTTATAATCGTATTTATAATAAAATCCTTGGTCTACCAATAAATCAAAAGAAAGAACATTCTTGATCATCTTAGGAACATAATAACAAGTATCGAGTTCCAAAACTAGACCCGAGGGCAAACTAAGACTGTAAGACCCTACGGCTTCAGCTACAAGCATCGTGCCTTCACCGACTCGTAGGTTCGAACGATCCTTCCTCAAGGTCTCCCTTCTAGTGAATCCCTGTAAATGATTACAAATGTGGTTACCACTTCCTGTATCAAGTACCCATGATTCATAAGAAGTGATCAAACAATCTATCATAAAGATACCTGGCGCATCGGATAGACCGATGTCCATCTGGTCAACATTGAATGAGTGGACACAGATATCTTGGCTACCACATTCTGGGCAACTTAGATCTCCCAGCTCATCAATCCAATCAGTACTGTCCATGAGATCAGCACTTGCTTCCTTTGGCTCCAAGCTGTCCAAAATATCCTCATGAACCTTTGCCACGTCCATCCTGGGTTCTCCCATGTATCCACTAGCTGTGACACGAATCTCCTTCGGGAGTGAGAACCACATCAGATACACAAGCTCCTCCTGAGTCATCTTGTATCCAAGTCGTGACAAACACTTAAAGAGTCTCCTTATCTCCAGGAGATGATCTTTAACTGATTGGCCTCTTTTCAGCTTCAGTGAAAAGATTTCTTTCATGATCAAATACTTGCCACAATTCTTATAGAAACCAATCTGGTTTTCTATACCCTTCACGACCTCATGGCAGAACTTAACTCTGAGATCGACCGTGAACTCGGGCGAAGCAGAGAAAGACAGAATCGACATCACGTCAGATTCATCAGCCATAAATCTAAAGTACTCAGCAAATTCCTCTTCAGGGGCATTGCTCTTAGGTCGTGATAGTGGTTTATTGATCACATAAAGCTTATCCTGGCCGCGCAAGACATTATCAAAATGCAACTTCCAGACTGGATAGTTTTGGCCCGTAAGCTTCCACTTGCCCATAATTAGGCGAAGTGATTCCTCAGGTGAATAAAACGGAACGGTAGTATAAGACATCTACATAAAGAATAAATTCCGATTTAGTTTATTGATTATAAAACTTCTAATAAATTTATTTACCCTTAGAAAAATAAGTTTATTAGACTAGAACCCATATTTCACATGTGTCGGTAAGCGGCTTGATCACGCAAACCAACCCATGCTATTTCTGGTAGGTAACCACTTATACCAATCGCATTTTAAACGAAAATACGACTTCTATAACGTCGGGACATCGAATATTACATTCGTGCATATTTAGTCCCTCTAGTGCGCTTTGGCCCGATACGACACGGTGAATTGTTACAAAAACCAAAATAGATCGCACCACTCGAGACTGGGTGTACTTGTCACACCCCTTTCAACTTGGGGTTTGAACGCGGATGTCCAAGGCTTGTTCACTTCCAACACCCGCGTACCTTACGCCAAAAGGGTCTCAAAGTGGGTCGCACTCACGTGATCTAAGATTTTTAAACCTAAGGGATTTTTAGCCAGTTTTTCAAAAACCTTAATTTTAAAACTGATTCGAAAAACACTCTGTAATCGAACCTCTAGGTTTTTATAAAACTTCTCATTAGATTTTAGAAATTACGTTTTATCACAACCACGCAATTAAAACAAACCACGCAATTATATAAAAAACGTAAAACATTGTGTCATAGCTTTTGCCCCTAAACTATTGTCAGTTAAGTGAGCCAACACTAAACTGACGGTCTTTAACCTAAGTGACAAACAACGCACAAGGCATGAAGGTAGAAAGCTCCCACTGGCTCCGACATCCTCGGTTCTGTCTCCAAAGTCCGTCTCTATGGTTTTCTCCGTCTTCGGTGTAATTTAAAATACATAAAATAAAATTACAATAAAAAGGGTTGTAATTGGCACGCAGGCCTCCCTTACCAAAACAGAGATAAAATAAAATAAAACACAACCATAGGTCTGGGGCTTGGCTATGACACTCGCAACTAACAGTTCAAATAAAACCAACTTGAAATAAAGCAGTTACGATAAACATGATTTAACCAAATTACAAAACTCAACTGGTTTTATAATTATTTAAAATTAATTTTAAAACGTAAAATTAATCTTATCCGGAGGTTTTAACCTATCTGATTAAAACAACCCTATTCACACGAAACCTTACCCGAAAACATCACCGGCGACGACAGCGGCAACCAAGGTCACCACCGCCGCCGCCGTTAGACCAACCGACGACAACAGCAGCAACGGCTGCCATTGCCGCCGTGGCCGGCGGTCTCGGTAACAACATCAAAACGCCACCACCACCATTCGGTGGTGTGGCCCGCGATCGTGGAAGCAACAAACGGCCACCGCCCCCGCCACGGCTTGGCCTTAGGGCAGCCGGCGGGTGGCCCGGTGGTTCACAGCTGGTCCGGCGGCCATAGCCGCCGCCACCCCTTCCCTCGGTCGCCGCCGTTAAACAACAGCAACGCCACCACCACCATCCTCGGTGGTGCGGCGATAAACAAAAGCAACCACCACGCCACCGCCCGGCGAGGCCACAAGGCAGCCGCGGTTGGCTTGGTGGTGCGCGGTCCGTCTGGCGACGACGGCGACAGCCGCCGCCACCACCGCCTACAGCTCGACGATCGGCCACGATGGCTAGCG